>VWZP01006274.1:344217-383698 GCA_013396995.1 Dicaeum eximium
GGTTGGGCACAGCAATCCCTGCCCTGCACACATCCAAAAATCCAGCACCCTGCCTGCTCTGCTGCTGTCCCTCAGCTCTGCCAGCCCCACAGGCAGGCTGAATTCAGCTCCACAAATCTACTTCTTCCCCTGAAATAAATGAATACTAGATAATATCTACTCTGCTTTAAAAAAAAAAACCCAACTTGTTTTCTCAAACATAAAATTAACACAAAATCTGTCAATCCTAAGTGATAATGTGATTGAGGATCCAGGGGCTTGGATCCAGCTGGGGCCTACAATGTTAGTCTGCCTCAGAGAGAAATTGCTGTTTACAGACTCTCAATGATAGATTGTGCAATTTGGATTTAAGGTTGTTTCAACCAAAGTGTGGTTGTTTGTGTGTCTGTATCTCACCACAGAAACCAGGTGAACTTATCCAGGCCTGGGCAGTAAATGACTACAGCTCCTGTGTGGATTCCCCACATGGCACAAGAGCAAAAGTGCTGCTGTAAAAAAGGCTGGTTTTCTGTAAAACACTCCTTTCAGTTCCTGTCCCCACACTGCTTAGGGAAGGGCAGACATGCACAAAGAGAGAAAGCTGGAAAACAGGTTGTTGCATTAGAGAAAACTAAAATATTGTGGCCTGGCTGAGCAACCAGGGCTACATGAATTCAACAGCCATTCACATTCAAGGCCTGAACAGCAGAGGGTTTAAGATCAGAACATCTATCCTAAAATCTGTGGAATGATTAAAGGAAAATGACAAGGGCAAAGAGGACAAAAAATAATTTCAAAGCCCACAGAAGGAGGGAGCACACTCTAACACCACTGCTTTGGGAGCTGCAGCTACACCAGCCCTGCCAAACATTCCTTTTCTCTGTCATCTCATGGTGCTCAACCTCTTGCAACTTTACCTTGCTCTGCTCACGCTTCCAGTCTCCTGCCATGGATTTAGAGGGATGCATAATCCACAGCATTACCTGAGTTATGAGAAAATTCCTCACAAAAACCTAGATATTTTTACATTTTTACACTTCCAGGCAACCAAATCAGAAACTTTGAGTGTTTTCCCCTCATTTACATCTCTTCACTCAGACTCAACACTTACTTCTGGCATTTTTCAGTCCAGAGCATATAAAATTACATATTCTAATGCATCATTCACAAGTGTTGGTTGGAGGAAGAAGCAGCAGGCAATTGCTTTCTGGGATACAAAAGAGTTATGCTTTTTCAAGCATCAATGGCTGCTCACTGGCACTTTTACAAGTAATGGAAATACATATAACATTTTAATTAATCACATTCTTCTTACAGCTAGGACGAAAGCACATTCTACCCTACTTCACACAAACTTCTAGAATTTCCTAAAATATCTTGCAATATCACAGCAGTTAACTTTTATCAGCCTTGTGGTTTTATTGATCAAATAAAAAAGTTGTGCTTTCCACTTCAAATGTTCCATCACAATTAGTCAATTCTGATATAAATCCTCACTTATATATGTATATGCAATTAAGATTCTTGCATATGTACTATTATTATTACTATATTCATATAGTGTTATACAATTATAATAGGACTGGGAAAAAGGAAATTAAAACTTTTATCATTCTGTCTCACAAGTGTTTTAAGAATCTCATGGAAATCTCAGTAAAATCTCAATTTTACAGTTTGTAAAATCCTGATGAGCACTGAAATTTCCTCAAAGACTCTAGGAAATAAACAGTCCAAGCAAGTACTCCACACTGCTTCATCAGAAAAAAAAAAGTCACAGTAAGAATTTCTCCCTTCATATATTTTTCCTACTCACTCTGTTCAAACCCCAACCAAGAAGGGATCAGAAGAGAAATCTGTATAAGCCTGGTTATAATTTTATCAGCATTTCCAATGGGAGCACTTCTGTGCCACACAAATATTCTCATCCATGCCAAGACAGAGTTTGTTGTTCAGCTAAATTCTTGGATATTCTACATTTAACTTTTTCTGGCAGGGAGCCTGTGCCATGGCCACAAGCTATGAAAATAAGCAGAGCTCCAAAGCCAACAAGCAGGTGTGTGTTTCAGCTGCTGCCTGCCTGGTAAACACACACAGCTCACAGCTGCTTTCATGCTGATTGTACTTGGGGCATCTCTTACCAATGATGAACACCCTCCAAGGGACAGAGACATTTCAGCTGCTCTCCCCACACTCCTGGGACACGGCGCCTTCGCCGCTCGCTCCAAATGCCAGTGTTAATATTTCATTTTTCCATTCTTCTATTTCCGCACCAGACTCTACAAAAATGCCTGACCACACGAACCTGCTCGGTGAAAACAGGATTCATGCCACAGGATCCATGCCACAGAATCCCTTCTGCTGTCTATTTTTGCCAATATTGATGCATTTAAGAAGGGCAGGTCACTGTATCTATGGCAGTATCAATGCATTCTGCCTTTCTCCCAGTGTATGAGTGCAGGGGGCTGGAGTATCACTGCCTTACCCAAACACAGGATACAGCAGCAGAGATTCTGCACTCACTTAATTCTCACCATATTTCACAGCATCTAATTTTAGAAAAGAAAACAGATACAACCCTTCTCCTAGTGTGTGAGTACTGGTTTTAAAATCCATTCCTTCTTTTTTTGTGCTTCTAAGAAAACCTCTTCTGATTTAGTCTATGTAATTTCTAAAAATAGGGCAATTGTAACTTTCTGCAATAGAAACAATAATAAAATTATTCTGCAGATGAATTATTTTCTCTGCCTAGGATTCCTCCACAGAGACTAAGAATATTATGTTCCTGGTTCACCAGAGAAAATGACAATAAAATACCCTGAAATCATCTGAAATCATTTATGAGAACAGTTTGCTGAAGCCCCTGTGAAGACAGCAGACATGAAGATGAAATAAATCAGAAGCAAGGAAGCCTCCCTTTTAAAATACAATTTATGAAATAACAACAATAGCTTGTATCCAAATTCCAGGCTGGGGACATAAGTAGGAATAAAATCAAATTGTTTAAAGTTGGCCTCTGGCAGTGGCAGTGTAGGTTCAGTGCTGCTGAGAACCCTCAATACTCATTTATGTCAACAGGCATTAGCAGCTCTCAGGGCAGGATTTAGTGCTTTCACTCCTGGCCTCTGCCAGCCAAACATCAAGTGCAGGGTGTTACAGCCTGAGTGCCTGGTGCACCTTCAGAAATAACACACTCAGCTTGGCTTTTTGAAAAAAAAGAACAACAAAAAAAAAACCCAAAACCCAAAGCCCTCTGAAGCATAAATTCATAAATTTGGGCTGTGCACTGTCCTGCCCCAGCTCTGGCAGGGCTGAGCTAAAGCAAATAGCTGAAAAATCTTCACAACACAAGGCCCAACTGAAAATATTTCCCCTAGTGAGGAGGAAACATAAAAGCTAAAGAGAACTGGGTGGGCTTTCACAGATTAAAATGCAGTTTTTCCCAGATTCTGATGCTCCAGGTGCCAAAAAGAACTTCAAACTGTTTCTAAGCTATGTGTCCAGGGCCTTTGTGAGATCTTGCCTAGGTCACCTCCACCAAATTTCTTGGCATAACAGAGATCAAAGGGCTTTATGACACCTGCTGCTTCTCTCTTTGTGCTCCAATGATTTAAAGATGACAGTCTCAACTACTCTCAAAAATTCTGTGCAGTTCAGGGCAACTCTAGAGTCTATGAAAGTAAGGAAAACCCCTAAAAACATTAAAAATCTTGTCTGAAGAGTCTGTAGAGTAAGAGTAACATTAAAAAAAAAAAAAATTAAAAAAACCCAAAAACATCAACCCTTGGCTGAAGATCCAAGGGAAGCAATAGTTTTTAATTATGCAAGGGAAAACAAATCTCCTTTTTTTATGGAAAGTACAACTCGAGTCAACTAAAAAGTGTGAAATCAAATGTCAGTCAAGCAAAAGAGAATGCAGCGCAATGACTTCACTCCTTCTCATTTCATAAAGAAAATGTAAATATAGAACATTTAATTTCTCAACAGAGATATGTTCTTTTTATTCAAATGGGATTTTCTCTTTTAAGCAGGAATCAAAGATACAATAGGTTATAAGTCAATCCTTGGTTATGTTTCATTTTCTTGAAGCATCATGGGATATTCTGGCATGAGCAGGTTTTTCTTGGTTATTTCCCCAAATTCAGATTCCGTCAATTATACACAGTTTTTGTAATTCAAAGTAAATTCAGTTTATTACTGAATAACACTGACATTTTTTACCACTTGAAGCTCAGTTAAAGAGTACTCAGAAAGAGCAAAAATCGCAGTTCTGAATTGTTAAAGGACAATTGTTCACACAAGACTGGGGAGGGCCAGGGACCACACACTTTAAGGCCCAAGATGGACATCTTAGTCCAAGCAGTCTTGTCCCTGTTTATCTTTCTGTCCCTGAGATCATACTGAGAAGATGAAGAAGCAAAGTTATACCCACTGCAACATGAAATATATGAGCTGTTTCTGTAACAACCAGAGCACCCAAGCAGGATTTGATGTCTGCACGGAGGGTGCACTGCTCACATCCAAACCCCCACGGTGCCAAGGACAGCATCCTCCCAAAAATGTCATCAGTCACAGACACCAGAGGAGTTCAGGACCTTCAGGGTCATCCATCCAAGAGCTGTCAGCATCTTCTCCTCTGAGCAGACACTCTCAGGAGCACCATCAGCTGATTCTTCAGAGGGGTGTGTTTGTCAGGTGGGTGGTGAAGGGACAGCCTGGATCCCACAGGCAGCTCCCCTTTGCCTCCCAGATCCCCAACTCCGTCCTTCAGCACACCCAGAAGCAGAGCTGCTGACCTGAGTGTGGCTGCACCCACATCTGGGGACAGAGGGGTTCTCTGAGAAGGCTGAAGCCCCTCCTGGATGAGCCCTTGGCACATGGCAGGAGAGGACAGGGCTGTGCCAGGAGTCCCAGCCTGGTGCATCCCCACTGCTGCCTGCAAAAATATCTTGTGTGACTTCCATCCTCTGGCACTTATTACTGTTAATGTGGTGTATAAAATCAAATAAATCTCCTGGAAGATCCCAGCAAAGGACTGGGTCTGTTTAGCAGAGCAGGCTGCTGCTCACTGGCTCCACAAGCACGCTGCATTATTTGCAGATGCTTTTCTCTGAAAATTAACCACACTAACAGTGAAAATGTTCAACAGTAAATTGGTGTCCCAGCTGAATCATTATGAACACACAGTTTTGTGATCAGAAGTCAGATGGTTCTCAAGAGTTAAATGACTTTATTATTCCCCTCTATAGAACAAAAGATGGGAGAGAGCAAAGGAGCAGTGAACAGTTGGTTAATCTGAGTAAAGCCCCAGTAAGGAGCTGGAAAATCCATACATCCCCAAATGTGTACAAAGCAAAGAAGAAATAGATTACTATGGGTCTCTGACAGCATTTCTATCAGACACAGACACCCAGGAGGAAAAGCAAAGCCCATCTGCCTCAGTTACATGTCTCCTGGAGTGGCCAGGAGCACTTGCCTCAGGTATTGTCCTGCAAGTAAGAAAAATATGGAACTTTTCTGTCTCTGTGCTAAAGGTTAAATATAAACTACTGTGATTAACAGCCCCTGGCAAAGAGAACAGAACCAGCAAGCAAATGTTTAGAAGGTAATAAATAGACACAAAGACCTAGAAATACTTGAACAGCATATGACCTATTACATCACCTATCAAAGACAGGGAACTGAATACCCAAAGAGCACAGCAAGGTCAACTTAGACACATTTCAGGTGTTGAAAACCCAAAGCAATGCTTTGGCTGTAAGCACAGTCCAAATACACTGTTCTATGGACAATATTAAAAATAACCTTCAGATTTACTAGCTGTGGTTTGTGAAATGCTGGAAATTATGGACAAAGTTGATAAGGGGCACCACACAATATTTTGAAGATGACAATGCTATTCCCAGCTGCTTTTCATTTTTGCAAAGCAAGCTAAAACCTTCAGCAGAAATGATTGCACAGTTTCCCCAAAGGCTGTTAGAGGGAACTATCTTGCCCATATTATACATTCTTCTGCAACTCCTTTGGCCTGAAGCAGCTGGACCTGTGCAGCCAAAAGCCCTGTGCTCCTCCAGCAGTGCCAGCACCTCATGAACAACAAGCTCACCATCAGTCATTAACAGTGCACACGTCCTGCCTCCCTCACCCCAGCCAGTCCCATCCTCACACTGGAATCCAGCATCAAACCAGAGAATCCCCACTCCAGCACCCTCCAGCACATCTTTTCTCTTTGCCTTTAAGCTTAGCTGAGCCTCTAAAGGATCTGATCACTGATCCTCTGAAGCCTGAGCCTCTAAAGGATCTCATCACACCTCTGCTCACACACCTGTTGGGAGTTTGTCTGAGGAATGCTCTAGGGTTGTTTGCACTGGGCAGCTTTTAGCCCAAGGCTGATAAAATGTATTTGATTTCTCCTGTGGCTGGTGTTTAGCTACCAGGAGCCTCTGCTCACCCTCCCAGTGCCTGCACAGACAGGTGACAGTGACAAAAATGGAACACACTCAGGTCCTCTTACTCCAGTGATGGAGCTGTGACAGGTCACCTCTCCCTGAGTTTGAAACTCTGCCAGATTCAAAAGAAATGTACAGAACCCAACGCCTGGTTTTGAGAGAGTTTCTGCATTTTTGGCAGAAATATTCCAACCTGCCTTTCTGCGTATGTGACAGAGTTTCCTAACTAGGCCACTCATTTTAATATGTTTTCACATAACTAACACTAACCAGAAATTATGTAAAGCTCAGCTCTTCTGATTCCATGTACATCAAAAAATGTGTCAGGTATCTCAACAACAATCTGTTAGGAATAGCAGAATCTATATATAGTTTAATATCTCCTGAGCTCAGATGCATATTAGCAGCCTGTTTTAGCTGTAACTACCACAGGATTTATCATCCTGTCATCAAAGTTTGCCCACTCTTTACATATTTGGAATTGTGTCTGTTATCTGATCTGATATTTAGGGAACACTGGATTTTATACACAGTGTACATTTCATTGCACTCAACAATTAATGCAAGCTGCTGTGGTATTCCCTATCTCAAAGCTGAAACTCTAAAGAGCAAAACGTTACTCTCAGAAATGAATACTAACTTGGACTGTTTTCACAGGACAACACTGAATAAATCTTGGAGCTGATTTACAGAGACAGCCCTACCACACAGCTCCTATCAAAAACAAGCAAAACATAAGCCTGGTTTGGTCCACACTGTTTATATTAATTTCCAGTTTGCATCACAAAAATAGATGATCTGTAATCATGGCCTGTCAGCTTGGCTCAACAAAATGAGTATTTCTTTTAGCTTGTGTATACCTCCACCATCTCTGTATATTGGTTTAATAAAACAGTAGTTAATCTAAATAAGAATGTTAGCTGTCTCAAAATAATACACCCAAGTTTCAGTAATGCTTCATTTTAGTATCTATACAGATGATGAATGACTGAAATATTTACGAGTTTCAAAATAAATTCAACTGCAAGAAAAGAAAAATACTTTGTCTGATCCTGCTCACACTGCCACAGTCTGTGTTTGCGTAGACACAACTTTCTGTCCATGCAGGCCTCCTTTGCCTTGGCACTGTCATTTCCTGCACACTGAGACAGGAGATGGATGGTTGTGCAGAGCATGACTGGGACTGAGCTCCAGGGATTTCTTCATCTGTGGTCCAGCTGGAAGAGCACCTTCCCTACTCCTCCCTCTGCCAGGGAAGAGGTCTCTAAGTGATGCACAGAGCCTTACAGAAAGGTGTTGGATTAAATATCTCAAAAGACCCCACATAACTTATGATCTCAATGTGTTATGTCTTATTAAGGGATAAAAAGTGAAAAGTGTGATGGCTCTGCCCAACTTCTGGAATTAACTTACAGAAAAACACATTAAAAGGGAATTGAGACTTTTACCTGTTTGTTCTGTTTTGATATTTAATTCATAGTTGAAAGAGATGTTTCTCTGAACTGTAGCAAAGAGTAAGAATCTGTTTTCATAAAGATGAAAAACAAATACCTACATTTTTACCCTCTCTCACTAAAATCCTGTGAAAGAGGCACCACAGTCACATCCCTCATGCAAAACTCACCAGTAACACAGCAAAGCACAAGGAAGCTGTTTCCTTTTATGCCAGGATTTACCCTACCAGACCATAAACTAACTTTTCAAACTGGTACCACCCAACCCTCTCACATCTGCCCAGGTGGCAGTGAGGAGTACTCAAGATGGACCTGTTGAATTATTGCAAGAAGCACAGGAGAAACAAGGCCCAGTTAAGTTCTCAGCCAGAAGCCAGCTCATCCTGTCTCCCAGAACTACAAGGCTCTAACCACCTCCCCTCTTGCAGGACTCATTCCAGCATTGCTGTACTGGTGACCCCAGCTGGGCACAGCCCTGCCAGGTGTGTCCCACCCTGCTCAGCAGAGGACCAGCCTCCCTCCCCAGCCCAGGGTGATGCTCCACCTGTGGCAGCCTTGTCCCAAGGGCACATTGCTGCTTTGTGGTCATCTCATGGCCCAGGACCCTCAGCAGGTCCTGGTGCAGGGGCAGGAAGCTGCTGAGCTCCTTAAACACCTTGGCCTTTTTCTCTAGGCTGAGGTCCCTCTAAATGGTAGCAAAACCATCTGATGTATCAACAACCCCCTTGAATTCCAATTCTGAATCTAAAGCTAAGTCAGATGAACAAAGTAAGGGGAAGTTCTGATAAAGTGAATCTGTAGTCTGCAGTTCAACATATTTCCCTTCCACACTACCAGAATGTCTTTCACAGAAATCAAAGATTTCCTTAAACTGAAATTCAGTCATACAAGCACTCCTACACCACAGTGTAACCACTAGAACAAGATTGTGCTGAGAAGTTTCCCTTCAGATCTTCCATCTGGGATTTTTGTTTCACATTTTCCAGTTGTCTGCAGAAGGAATATCTGTTATAGACACAGAAGAACTACATCTAGCAACACAGTTATCTAATTAATGGACTTCTGCTTTGCAGGGAAAGAGGTTAGTGGTAATCTAGATGGCATTTATTTTATGGCTGGCTGTGCTCTATGCAGAACACAGACTATCAGACACATATTCCTATTCCCCAATTAAGCTCCATGAACTACCTACTCGCTCAAAAAACAAGCAACTTAGATTTTTACCCATCCAGTCTTGATTTTCCCTCCCCCTCACTCCTTCTCTGTTGCTAGTATCTGTTAAAGCTGTCAAATATTCCCTTTCCTGATGCTTCCTAACTTCACAAACTCCTACAGCCTCTAATCTCCAGCCACTCCCCTTGCTTCCACAGACATGCATTGCTGTACACAGTTTTTAAGCTCTCAATTTCTGCATGGATGATTTGCAGAAAAGCTTCCCCATTTGCACCTCATTTGTGTGCTAAATTTCTCCACCTGGAAGTTCTCCTCCTTACACAAACACGTACCCAAAGCTGCAGTACAGCAACATTGCAGCTCAGTCAAAATGCAGGAATGGAGGCTGGGGCAGCCCAAATCCCACTCCACAGCAGAGAATGTCCTATTTAATAAGCCACATAAAAAAAAATCTCCTTCAATTAATCCATGAGTGACAGCCAGCTCACTAAATCACAGTGTTTCCAGCAATACAGTATAACATGCAGCAAGAGAAAAACCACTCTGCTAGAATGCAGCTGACTTTTTCAAAAATACTATTTCCTATGAAGTTCCTTCTCTTTTTTTCACACTGTCTTGTGTGGTTGCATAAAATCTTTCTGCAAAACTGAATCTAACACTCCTTCCATCCGCCTGTTAATTAAGAAAAAACAGAAAATGTGGAAAGATTGCATTATGTTAAAGCAGAATGTGCCAGTTGTATAAGAGCCTTTGGAGAATTTCCAACTCTATTGAAACTTCCCTCTTCAGAGGAAGGGGGGGAAAAAGGGGGTCAGGAAAGGCCTAAATTACCTTTCTGATTATGGAAAGGCTTTACACAATTCACATCACACATTGAAAAAAAAAATCCTCAGAAGCTGAGCAAGGTTTCACAGGAGCCTGAAGCACTGTGAATTCATGAAAAATGAATTTAATCGTCAAAGCTGAGACCAGGAAGAACTGTTCTACATAACAAAAAAGTTCTTAGCTACATTATTAAATCATCTGCTTAAAAGATCTATTTATTTCAAAGGGTTGACTCCCTGCACTAGAAGTTCCCAAAGACACATCATCTAAAAAGAGTCTTTATCAAGCAGAGTGCCTGCCTGCTGTAGCTGCAACTGTGTTACAAGTGCAATGCTTACAAACATTTTATGTATTTGTGGTCTTCTTTTTATCTAAATGTAGTCATAAGATGGCTGCAAAGCCTGTTATAGACAGAAAATGGCAGGATTGATAATACTGACAAATGACTTGCCTATTATAATGAAAATTATTATATATTAAAAAATGCTGATATTTCTTTAAGCTTTTGATATAAAGCATTGGATTCCATTTAGTCCCCCTTCGAAGCCAAAAACTGTAACCTGAAGCACACAAAATAAACTTCACATACCCAACAGCTTTAATCAAAATACACTCTTCAAAGGTTTCCCATCGGTTCCAGAAGACCAACACCAAACACAGAGGTAGGGCTGGAAGGCAGAAGTCACTCCTGCCCTTACAGCAACAACTCCTCCCCCACAAGGAAGGAAGCCTGTGCTGCATCTGCCACAGGTTCTGCACAATGCTTGTGTAGGAATGAGAATAATTAAGGACTGAGGCTTATTCCTACTCCAGTTCTCAGAAAGCACCTAGAAAAACCAAAGAATCAGAAGGCACAAGAGATTTGCTTCTCAGTGCCACACTCCTTTCCCTCTCCAGCCCCTCCACTTCTCATGTTCTCCTGATAACAGGTCAAATCTAAAAAAAAAAAAAAAGCAGAGGTGACACATAAGGAAGGGATTATTCCCTCTGACTGCACCACATAAGATTAATGTAGACATTTGGCCTATGGGTGCTGTATATTTGTAATCTGCATGACCAGGAAATGCAACTTTGGTTTGTAAGATCATTCTGCATCACCGTGTATCTGCCATGTTTTCTGACTCAGCTTTAAAAGACATTACTCAAGAGGATTTATGTCTCTCCAGTATTCTCTGTCCATTTGAGAGCACATCTTGCTACTAAGGCAGTCAGTGATGGATTGCCCATCAACTGGATGCCCAGTTCCTTTTACATCTCACCACCTGTATTTGCTTCTGCTTAGAAGATGGAATTTTGAGAGACTATTTGTGAAATACTCTGATAGAAATCTTTATTATGAGGTTTTGGACTTATAAATAGCAGAGGACCCCCCTTGGTGCTTTGCTAACTGTGCTATTGCTTCCCAGTAACCATGGGAAACCAGATAAAATCTGAACCCATTCATCAAAACAGAAAATACTCCTCCTGTCAGTTCAGGAGGTTGTGCTTGCAGTACCTAAGCCGGTGAACAGAAGGTCATTTCCTACTGCTACAATGTTAGATCATTTATTACATCTGCCCATAGCAAGCCAAAAACAAGCAGAGAAGAAAAACAATCAGCTGTCCAAAATAATATCAGTGATCATAAAAAAGAAATCTCTTTCTCCTTCCATTTAGGGAACACTGGCATTTCTGAAACAGAATCACAAGTGTTTGTCATGACAAGCCCTTCACTCTGTGCTGTCTCACAGGCAGTAACTCTTAGGATGAAGTTTCCAACACAATACAATGTGCAATAGTCTGTTTTTAAAATAGAGCAGGCTTATACTCACAGTGGCAGCTCTAGCTTGATAAAATTAGCCTTGGTAATTTGGAGATGTGTGCACAAACCTGTTTAGTTTGGTGATTCAATTTCCTAATAATCAGCTACAAGAGAAATGCCTGGAATGCAGCACTGACAGGAGACTGCAGAGCTTTTACAAAAGGTGGGTTTAATTGCAATATAAACCCTCAATTCAGTGTACAAAGACCTGCACACAACAGTGTGTTACCATCTACCCATTAATAAAGACATTTTCCTCCTAAGTTTGTGCTAAACATCAGCTCCTTCTCCAAAACTACCAGCCTGGTTCTCCTGGTTCTCTCGTAGCTACTCTGAATTGGAAAGCTCCAATACAGGCTGCCTTTATTTTAACATTTGTTATCAAAGTTTGCTAGCCAAAATAACTGCAGTCATGCTCCAAGAGTAACAGGGAAAGGGAAAATAGAGGCTCACTCCTCATCCTCAGTTTGCCACTTCTAAGGAATACATTGCATGGATAAGCTACTACAGACAGGACAGTGCCTGCTCTTGTGACATACCAGGCATAAGCTGGAAACTAAAATAAACAGGACTATAAAAATTTCCAGTTAAACATACAAAGTGCTGGAATGCTTCAAGACCCACATCTTCACTGCTCAGTGGCTGAAGGTAACCAGGGATACTTTCTGCAGGACTGGCTTTCAGTATGCAGGTATTGAGTTGTACTTCCAGGAAGAAAAAAATCTTTTTTCTCCCATCACTGTGTTTAATTCACAAATGCTGATGTAACAATCATTCAGTGTTAGGCATAAATCTTGTTTCAAGAAAAATGGTGTCTTTGTTCAATATAACTTCAGTTTTCAACTGGAAATAACAAAACTTAAAATTTAAGCACGACCACATTTAGTCCAAGTAAACAATTCACCTTGAATTAACCAGCTCTGGAATCACAGGACACCATTCCACAGCCTAGCTTCTGCAAGTTTTCATGTGGAATTGGAGACAAATGTGCTTGTATGTAATAAATGTTTCATCATATATATCAAATTTTTGGAAATACTGGGAGAGAGAGCAGAGGAATTAGTCAGCAAGACTCAGCTGGGTGGCTGGTTGTGTAATATGCTCCCAATAATATTTATACAAAAGTTTATATATTTGCATAACAGTTTACTGTATACCTCTTACACACACTAGGTCTGGTCAAGAAGAAAAACAATCCAAGTAAGATCACTGTGCTTGTTGCTATTATTGATGTCATGATGTGCTGGGAAGACAAAACCATACCAGCCATAGCCAAAATGCATAAAACCACACCAAGGTAATTGGGCCATTAGTACTCGCTGAATTTTTCTCCCTCATGGCCAAGATTTACCAAAATGCTTCAGTAAAGACTAAAAAAATCACTTGAAAGCAGCATTTCCATTGACAGATGAGATCCTACAGTAGCAAGCATCATTCCTACATGAGTACACTGGAGTTATGCACTTAGAAAAACAAACAGTGCAGAGCTGTAGTTTATACAAAGAGCTGAGCTTTCTAAGTGTTTAACATAGAAATAATTAAAACCTAGCAATTTTTTTTCCTCCAGAGGGGAGTATCAGCCTTATCTGTGGGTTCAGCAGGGTTTTCTCTTTATTTGCTGCTTGTCAGAGTTACAAACTTTCAGTAGGAACTGGACCAGTCGTGGTAATTTAGTAGGAGATAGAGATCTGTGAAGCCAGATGGTAGCTCACATTCTAACAGCTACAAATTGCTAAATTGGCACAGGAAAACCAGATAGTTATCAATTCATTATGATTATTCCAGGTCTCCCATTCCTTCTCTACTTGTTTGTTAACTCTTTAAGCCAACCCAGACAGACGTTTTAGCCCAGAGTTGGTAATTTTCATACTCCAGGTAGGGCCAGGTGCTGTTGCCTGGTTTGTGCTCAGGGGGGTATTCAGTCCTTTCAGCTACAACTTCACTCCATAAATGTAAACATTTTATCCATCATAAACCTTAACTACTTAAGAAAGTCTCTACTTCAGTCACCTGTATTTTTCTACTACCCCAAAAATTTCCAGGTTCCAAAAACTGTTCATGTTTCACCATCCAAAGCACAAATATAAAAATTGATGCCACCACCACTAACAAAACCTCCCATTGTTTCATCTGAATCACTGCTAGGCTGAAAAACATATTTGCTGAAATTTGACCAAGTTTGATGACCTTTTCCAACAATCAATAATCAAGATAGAAGGAAGAGGTAGTTTGCTTGACCTTTCAAAAGTGTATCAACTTTATTTGGCCAGCACAGCTTTTAAAAAGCTATTTTAGTTTCCAAGGCTCAGACTTGTTGCCCAGACTGGACGTTTCTGTGCAGTGTCTGCATTAGTCTCTTTAAATGCTCAACTGCACAGGACAAGCTCAGCAGAGGAAATGAATTCACAACAGGAGATCCTCTGGTTGATTAACTTCACCCTCTGTGGTGGATGTCAGTCATGTTAATTGGAATCAATACACAGCAGTTAAGGGGGCACAGGGATAATCAGGCAGGGCAGGGACAGGCCCATCAGTTCTTAAAATAAGCTATCTGTTAACAACTTACAGTGGCATGTGACAAACCTTCCCTGCAAAGGAATGCAAAGCATCTCTAAAATTCCAATTTAACACACAAATAAAGTTAATTTGGCAACACTTATCTTGCAATCTAGCAATAAAGGAAACAGTCATTACAAATTAAATCAATGCTAAACTGATCAAAGTAGTAAAATGAGAAATTAGGCTTCCAGAAAAGCTTATAGGAAATCCTTGATCTGAGTTGTACACAGAGTAAAAAGAGAAGCTGAAGTCTTAAAATCCTAACACACATAATTTTAATTATACCCGGCTGCAATTTTATAGCACACCTAAGGCTGAAATTCAATGCACACTTTCAAAAGTAGTAATATGTCAGAAGATTAAAAAAGTAATAAAACCTTAAGGTTTTTCCTACTCTTCAGACAAGAAACCACTCGAGACACCCACTAGAACAGCCACATCCAAAGCATCTCTCACTGGCATCTGCAGTTTAGCACCAGGTTTTCCCAATCCCTCTGCAATCCACCTATTATCCTCTTGTGCCATATGCAGAAAAGCCTCTGGAACGGATCCCACCAAAAGATTCCTGCAGAAAAACACAGTCCTGTCCATCACACCATCCATCACCCTTCCTTAACACCTCACCTGGCACGGGCACACGGGTGTGACACACCTGATGTGTGACACCCATGTGAGCCCCTGCAGCATCACCTCACACAGGGAGTGGGGAACTCGGTTTCACTACAGCAGTAGGACAAGTAACACACAAAAAGTACACAAAAAGGAGCAAATTAACCTTTGTTCAAAGGCCTCTATATCTTTACTCCTTTAGGGAGTGAAATGAACACCAGATGTTTCATTGCAACATCTTCATACTCTCAACTACAGAAAATACCTCCAAGACAAGATCAGGTTGTTTAACTAGTTATTACAAAGGCATCAAATCGTATTTAACAGATTTATGAAATCTGGAGCCATCTACATATTACCATTCTCCCTATTAAATTTATCCCAGCCTAACCAATTAAGTGCACAGATTAAGATCACAGATCTTTTCTCCTCAGACCTACCCATGGACTTTGTGGAATCTGGTTAAGCACTTCAAGGTGGGAGGTTTTCCTTTGGCCTCCTGAGTCATTAGAAAGTAACAAAAGGGAAAAAAAAATAAGGGTATCTTATTTTTTACTGTCACTACCAACTGGTCACCCCTTCTGCAAATACAGACATTTTACAGAGTTCGGCTGTCAAAAGACACCTTGAGTGACCAACAAGCAATGATTTCCCCTTCAAAACCACAGTTCTGCCTCCTGATTTTCTACCATCTGCCAGTGCTAAAACACCAACTCATCATCCAGCAGGCCAGTCCTGCTGTTGTAGGTGGCAGTGTCATTCCATCCACTCAGATGTGATGGGAAGTGAGACATTCAGTCTGCTGATGCAGGGAAAGGGGCTTTCTCCAGCTACCAAGCTCAAGGCCATGCACACAGTGCAAAGAGACCTTGTTTTAAGCCAATTACAAAGAAAGATGACTGGTTTTGCCACACTTTGAGAACTCTGAAATCACAACCCACTGGGATTACACATCCAGGTGTCATCTGTTCCTCTGAAACCATGTACCAGAGCAGCAGCCTTAGGAGATGAACTCAGAGTGTATGGAAAACATTCCAACCAAATATTGGACTATTTAGGGTTATCAAGGCATTTCTTAGGAAGTTTCCTATTTCTTAGGAAGTGATCTTTCATCACCACCTGATGCAAAGCTGCTGCTTTTGTCTGCTGCTCTTGTGGTATATCAAGCTTTTATTTAAGCATACTGTTTGCCTAATTTAAGGTGGTTTTCTGAAATTGGTTCTGTCTTGAGTAAGAATACATACATGGAGTGTGGCAGTTCTCACACAGGCCCAACACCCATCAGGAGTTACACCACATCTTCCTCAGGCCAAAGTTCCCAGGCCTCATGTCAGGCTGCTGAGTGCTCTGGCCAGAATAACCCACTGCATGACCCAGTGAAAGTCCATGCTATCTCCTGACTTTCAGCTTCTATGTACATAAAAACACTAAAATTACCACACACAACCAAATACATTTTGAAGTCAATGATCTTCAAAAGAAATGTTGTACTTAGTGCATATCTTACAAAAAAGGATCTGTCCACACAACAGCCATATCTGATTGCAAACCAGACATTACAGCTTTGTGATTCTTTGGGCATTTAGTTAATTTTATCCACATTCCCACATCAACTATCTCAACAACAGACAGAATCATCACTTGCCAAGGGAAGACTCAGATGTCAAACCAAGGGACTTGCCCACACAAGCTGTATAATAGCACTGAATGCACAGGGTATGATATAACAATGCTAACTGGATTTCATCACCTCGCTACAGGCTTCAACTCCCAGCAAACAAAGCAGATAGTTGGGCATTTCTCACAGTACTGTTAAGTATTGGCACAGCTGGTATGATATTTTCACTGGTTAAACGAAGTATAAATGAAGGTGCATTGGCTTCAGCAAATACTTTGCTTTCAGACAAAATCCGTATGGGAGGGCCTCAACATTCACACTACTTATGCTATCCTTTTATTTAATAACTGTTTTTATCAACTAATGGAAGTGATCTGGCAAGGTACAGCAGTTGGGCTGATGCTTTTAGCACTGTGCCTGAAAAGAGCAGCAACATTTTCCTTTCCTCTTGTAGAAATCCAATTTATTTTGCTGTGCTTGCCCGACTGAGTTGAAATCTTCGGGCATTTCACTGCAAGAGGACCACATGTGGAGCACTTCACTATCCCCTACACCCTCCCTTTATCCCAGGGATAGGCACAGCAAAGCAGACAATCAAGCCCAGTATGAAATCACCCAGTGGATGCTCTGTGGTGAGCTTGCTGAAATCCCTGCAGCCCCTGGGGGATCCTGGATGCAGATGGTGCCCTCCGTGCTGCTGGGAGTCAAATGCCTTCACTGAAAACATCTGCCAGCCCCACAATTGCTGGTGGCCACACTTGCCCCTTCCAGCTGCAGACCCCAGTGAATGCCCACGAATATCCTGGTGCACTCAAATCCAGCCCTCCTGCCTACCCCATGCTGCTTCCTGATTAATTCTGGCACTCTGACTGATGCTTGCTCACTTCCAAAGGGCAGCCACTGCAAATACAAGGCATTCCAACTAAATATAAACCGGGAAAGTCAACAGTATCTGCATGAGTCTCAGTTAAATCGCCAGTGTTAGACCTGCAGCAATTCAAGCATCACATCAACCAAAGAAATAAAAGAATAAATAAATCTTTTTTCAATGGTTTTACATTAATAGTTCCAAACAATATCAGTACAACTAGAAACAGAGACCAAGGAAGTAATCTTGACACAGCACAGCAGTACAAGAGAGTTGAATGTCAAATTTAATAGCTTCAGAAACAACAAGTTAGAGGTGTGATGGAATTCCAGCCAGCTTCTGAAGCAAGGAACTTCTCTTCTAAACCAAATCAAGACTAGGGGAATGTTCTGGGATTTTAGTCCTCAGCTTGGAACACATTCTTAAAAGTACACACAGATAAAGCCAAAAATTAAACTTAATATTTGTATATTATCAGGTACTTCTCTATTATTATTTTTTACTTGAGCTATTAAAAAGCTACTGCAATTAATTTCTAAAAGACGTATTTGAACTGAAGGGATATTTGTCAGCTTACAGAAAACAGTAAGGACTTTTGTTCCACCATCCCAAACTGTTTCAGTCAAAAACCTCTGTTTTGTTTTGTTATGTCAGCTGAATCATACCTAGGCTTTTATATCTAAATCTTACAGCTATTTCTATGCTTGGCTTCGTTAACAGGAAAGGATTAATACAAAGCATTTTGCTATTACTGCAGGTTCAAGTATGAATGTTCTGCACACCCAGAGCAGCTGCTTCCCCCTAATCAGGGGAACTGCTCAGAAGCATCCTGGCATGGACCGAGCCTGCCTGGGTCAGCACCAGGCTGGGCCACCTGGAGAGATGTGAGCAGACCTGGGGGGAGCCGTGCCAGGGCTCCTGGGCTGCAAGGGTGAGAATTAGCTGGCCTTACTGGCTGAAAACATTTAAATTACCTTGGGAACGGTTAAATGCCTCTATAATTGATGGATGAAACCTGTTTCTCCCAAGGCAAGGGGCATTTGCACCTCTGGCCTGTAATTGCATTGATGTTTGGTTCTGGAGGAACTGAGCCTGTTACTGACATCAGCAATCATACAAAAGCAGTTAACTGAGGAATTCCTGAACTCAAAAAGAAAAAAAAAAAAACCTTGAAAAGCACCAGATTAAACGAGACAGGTTTCCTATTAAGTGAATCCACACAGTATGAGCAGTCACGAACGTAAAGTAAATTAAGTAATGTAAAGTAAAATATTTAAACATTTAGTTAAAAATTGGCAAAGTTATTCGAAGCCGTTTCACATCCACAAAAGACTGTAATCATGACCAAGGGCAGACTCTCCTAGCATACCTGAACGTGGTATTTCCTGGAATAACATTAGGGAGGACCGATCCAGCATCATGTGAGCAAACTGCAAATGCGACTCAGCCCAAGTGCTGCTGCTGTTAAACACCCAGCGCTGCTTCTTCGGGGGTTCCACGTTACAGAAGATTACATTTAATGCAAACTGAGCAACTTGAAAAAGGTAACATCATGATTGTTCATCCATAAGATAAACACAGGATCGAGGTATGAAGCTGAAAGGAACAAGAGCCTTCTCTTTAGAGCAGTTGACTCAGGGCTTACTTGAGAACTTTGGGGTCTTTTCCCAATTTATTTCCTTTAAACACAAACCATATTTTTATTGAACACATGTGGTACTCCATTTTTCATTGGAGTCTCTAAATATTATCTTAATAAAAGCAATATAACTAAACCCAAATATGATTTTTGTATTGCTACTGAAATATATAACAAATCATCTGAAGTATGAAGAGCCCCAAATTACAGGATTATCTGGGATTTAAATGTATACAATTTACATTCTGACAGATTACAGTGAATCAGCATTACAAAGATCACATGTCCTAAACTGGTTTTTTAAACATTTCTTTTATCTCAGCATTAGTATGTCAGCTATATGTTTTAGAAACAAAGTTAATCAATCAGCAGTTAAGTATTGTTGGGATTTCATGGCTTGTCTGTGGCCTGTTCATTAAATCCCATCCTTCATTCTTCTTTGGAGATTACAAAGTTTCTCTGAATGATTTTTGTCTCACCCTATCCTGACTGAAACTAAACAAAAACAAGATTAAATGTCAGCCCAGGCTACAACAGGCTCAGCCACACTCCACCAGGATCAGGCTTCCTACACCCCCTGCTCCACTGGCAGCATTACAAACCAAGAATCACAGAAAGGCAACTGCAAGGGACAGTGGCCTGAAGAGAAAAAAACACAAGAGAAATTCACTCTGACAGGTGGGTAACAGGAGTTCAACAAAGTCTTCAGGGAAGAATAAAGTACCTCACAGTAAGAGTCAAACGTGTTGCTCTAACAGGAGTCCAGCAGGAAGGAGGAACAGCCACATTCTGCAGGATCATGTCAGAGAGTGTCTGGCCACCTCTCGGCACCCCCACAGCTCCCAGGCTGGATTTTCCACGTACAGCAAGGCTTCAGCACACCCACTGAGCCCTGGCATCCCACAGGGACACTGGGGAAGGATGGGACCAGCCACCCCACACCACACCCAGAGATGTTCTACAGACACTGCGAGGGCTGGCGGGTGCCAGGCAATACCTGGAATGAGGGAGAGCAGCCAAGAGCCTGGAAACACAGACTGGAGAACTGTCAGGCAGAAGAGAATCATGTGCATGTGGCAAATCCAGCTCCTACATGCTTTTGGTCTGACAAATCCTAGCTTAGACACTGGTTTATGTCCTGTGGATTAGTAAATCAGACAAATGCTTGCCCTATGACAATGATATCAAGTTTTGTTATCTCTAAATATTCTCCAGTCAGCCTGAAATAAGATGCACAGGGGATGTGTCCCCTTTAACATGCACGTTTACCCTGTGAAAGATGGATTGATGGCAAAAATGTATCTAGAGCATCCTAGGAATACTGCTGAAAGGTGTTTAATTCCAATGCTAGGATTAGAATATCCCTCAGAGCCAGGACACGACTGTCATGCAGAAGCTGCCTGGCCCAAACCACAGTAATTACACTTTGTGCATAAAGGAGGAACTAAAGGAGAAGAATGGTGCTATCAGGTAACTTTACACACTCATCATCCAGTCAAAAACATAAAATGCTATCTCCTTTCCTAGGTGCAAAGGCCTGAAAGAAGTCACAGAATTCCTGCATGCACATAATTATTTCATTAGCTACAGCTCAACTGCAGCACCAACCCTTCATGTCTCTACCTGGTTCTTCATGACAATGTGGAACTAAATACCAGGTTTTACTCACTGCCTACTTTCATTTTTGTACTCTTCTCCCACCAGTTTAACAAGTCAAAAAGCAAGACAGAGCAGGCTGAGCTGGTCACAAAACAACAATGCTCTGAAACCACAGCAGAGGAAAATGTCTAACTTAGACAAAGATAAGTGCCATTAAAGGAGCACAAAGAGCTGTTCTACCACTTTGAGTCAGCTTGTGACTCTTAATGCATAGAAATTTGTCTGACAAATATAGAATAGATACAAATATAGAGTACATACAAATATAGAATACATACTCTCAAACAACTAGCTAATTTGGCCAGCTAAATAGAGATAACACTCAACAGCTGGATTCATGCACATGCCAAGTCTTCTGAGAGTGGCACCCACTGCAGAGGGGGCTGTGCACTGGGAAAAGCATTAAACCACTGCCATATCTAAGAGCCCATTGACAAAGCAGCTTGTGAAATCCAGTGCTTTGAGGCTTTAAATAACCCTTATATCAAACTGAAACATTCTAAATCAAACAAGTGTTGGGTTTTCTTGGTGGAGAGGTAGGGGCTATTTTGGTTTTTGGTTGTTTTTTTTTTTAATGAGCCTACATTTCTATTGAAGTACTTAATATACTTCTCATTCTTTAAAGGTAAAACTACTTATACTCACAGTATGTTTGCTTAAGAGTAACAAGCACTTGATTTTGGAAAGCTCACCAGTGTCAACTGCAACGATGAGGAGACAATGAAACTTTGCAAGGGACTGAGCCTTACTCCTACCTGGAGTTCTTTAAATAGTTTTCTTGTTCCTACAATCACTTTCCTGGGGCAAGCAGGGGGTGGAATTTCTTATGCTACTGAAGTCTTTCATTATTGATAACTTTAGGGGAACGGTTCTTTCCGCTCCATTTGATGCCCAACCCTATCCCACAGCACCTGAGCCTTGCACAGCACAACCCCCTTGCAGCCACCGTGGATACACAAAGCCTGCAAGGACTGGTTGGGGCAGGGCACTGCAAGCTCCCTGTGATGTCTTGCCCTGTAAATCTGAATCCCTGTCAGGGTTTAAACCTGTGAAATGCAGTGGGAATTTAAACAATGATTCAGTTATGGGAGCAGGTGCTTGTTCAACTTGCTGAATGTTCATCCTGCTGTTAACAGCTTGCACATTTATACTACAGTGCATGAAACAGTCAAGTCCTAGAAAGAGTATAAGGTGTTAACAACCACTACAAAATATTTCTGTAAGGGTACATTTCCTCTATTTCCCATCAACATAAATTCTGACAACAAAACCCAATATTAATCCATGCATTCATTCATCTTCAGCATCTGCTTTTAATTTGCACATTAATAGAAGGCCACATTTCATTATTAAGTTTTTCTTATTAGTGATTGAATCAATATTTCTGCCTCTTTGGTAGTGTCAGTTCATTAGTTTCCTTAAGCTGATTAAGTTTATTCTGCTGCTTCAAAAGGAGCCCATATTCTATTTACACAAACAAACAACACAGAACACGCTGCTTCACAGACACTTCATGGCACATCTGCATCTCCTTAAGTGGAGTCACTTCTTCATTAGCAGCAGTTCCCCTCTCACAGGCTGAGCCAAGGCTAATCCACAAGGAACCACACCAGCCTGGTGGGTACTCAGCACACTCATGAAACCAAAGACCATTTAATGAATTGGCAAAACCACACAATGCCCATGGCAATGCAATGGTTCATATTCTGTCACCCCAAATTATTTTTTTCTACCCCTTTACTGAAATGAACTCTACACTTATGACCATTGGTGCACATTCTCCATAGTTACAAAGTCTTTGGTAATACCAAACACCACAAACTGTGGAGCAAATGCTCAACTTCACAATGTTCAACAATATTGTCAAAAACCAGTGCAGACACATTTTTGCAGCCAGAAAGAAGCTTCACACTTAGGGGCACACAGAGCTGTGCTGACATGTTTCATGGACTGAGGAAACCTTTAGGCTACCCCTAAAATTCCTCTGCAGTTCTGGGAGTTAGGAAAGAAGCTGAAATACAAATTCATGATGATGGGAACAGTTGAGTACCTGATCCCTTTGGAAATCATTTGCAGAAGATATACTGTCCTTTTCCCCTGCCAGAGATTAGAGCTCTGAGAGCACAAATTATCATGTGAGCACTCCATAATCCCTTCCACTGCACAGACACTGGGTTTGGCCCAGTCCTCTTCCCTGGCTGACTTTTCACAGCAGGGAACACACACACACACAAAGTGCTGCCTCTGCCCAGCCTGGCGTGGAAAACACAATTTGCAATATCTTAATCAGGATGGCTGAATTTTGAGGGTGGAAGCTGTATTAAAAGGGCAGGATCAACAGTTGGCATGCAGTCTTTTCTTCCTTTCATCACAAGGTCTGCTGTCAGAACATCCCAGAGAAAGCTACCAGAGGCACACTGCAATGCATTTGGGAACACATGTACCACAGAGTATTGCACTGAGATTATTCACTCATCTCTTGCAAGACAGATTCTCAACTGGCATTCTGTTTTCAGGATTTCTGAGAGTTTGGTCTGGTGGGTTTTGGTTTGGGGATTTTTGTTGTTGTTGTTTAAAGAATGTTCATAGCTCTCTAAATGAAAGTTTAGCTGAATTAACGCAGTTATCAAGCAAATAGGGAGTGTAAATGATGAACAATATTCTTTAGTAACTTTGAAAACTGAGAAATATGTGAAAGGCAGTTTATACAAACAACAGCTTCTGTAGCTGCATAAAGGCAGGCAAACAGCTGACAAAAACACATCACTTCTGTGCTTTCAAATAATCTGTTTTGACAGTGTCACAGCAGAGCACATACATTAGTGATTTCTCATTGGTATCAGCCTCACTGGTGGAGAATCCGAGTTAATTTCCCAGCTAAAGCAAACCACATGTGTGTTTTACCACTTCCTGGCTTTTGGAAAAGCCCAAGTCCACCTATGATTCCCAGCTTATGAACCAGCTTCACTGTTTCCTTTGGAAGATGACAGGAATCCACTAATGATGTTAATGACTACAGAGTTTTCAAAATTGAGACAATTACTTCTTTCAGTCTCTAAACAGGTAATCAGTTGTGACCAACTTTTCTCAATTTGCTAACAATCAGTAAGTCTTAACTAAACATTTAAAAGCATAAGGACTTCATTTAAAAGTTTAAGTAGAATCAGTATAAAACTTAAATGACACCATCTGTTCTTAGCAGACCACATTCTTTAAGTGTTGCAAGTAGAACAGGGCCATATAGCTCATCAAAAAATAGCAAACTGCATGCTAAAATTAAGACATTTCCTTGAGATTTAGCTCTAGAAATATTCTGAGACACCTTCTTAATTATTATCTGAGGCACCTCCTTAATTATTATCTACTAGCAAAGGGCAACATGTTCATTCATTTAGGGTTATTACATAAGCACTGAAGGGCACAGGAAAAAAAATCCCACTGGGATTATAGAGTGAGAAAAAGAACCATAAAAATTATGTACAGTAATAAGAAAACATGCTTTAATTTGTTCTGTAAAATCAGAAAATGTGTACAAGGATTTAAGTGTATGAAAATATAGACAGTGTTTTAATAAGCTACAGAGAAAAGAAAGAGTAAAACTAAACTTTACTCTGAAAGTCAGCACTATTAAATTGGTAACTTGAACATAACTGTATTCAAGTTCCAGAAAAATTTTTTTAAAATTTTAAAGCAATTGCAAAAGAGCAATTTTAAAAAATATTGAACAGCTGACATTATCCTTCATGTTGTTGCAACAAGAGGCAAAGGAGTTTTTCACAAAATGGAGGCACATTGCAGCATCAGCCACAGGAATATGGATACACTAAAAATGAAAGTTGGGCACGTCTGTACTACAACTGCAATACAAAAACATGTGGCGTGTTCTATAACATTACAATTTGGTGTTTTGAAAAATAGCCCTGTATAAACCACAGGGCAAATAAGCTGCAGTGTGTGTCCCACATGAGGAGTCAGGAACTTGCCTTCCCCCTCTGTGATGGTGCAAACTCGCAGGCACACACCACAAACCATTCTGCTTCTGCTCATGGAGGTTCCACTCAAAGGGAGATGGAAGTTTAAGCTCTAGCACCAGCTACAGCCTTGTTTGCTCTCCAGTCAGACCAATCCTTCCACTACCCAGAGCATTTGCAGTAGAATACCTGAATCCCTTTTCCTTGAAGTATTTGTTTTCCTATTTACCAACTTTGAGCATGGTTTTGGGGCAGGGGAAATGGAAATCCCAAGCATTCTCTGCTAAAGTTGTTAGAATGGCTGCCAAGCAGGGAAGTTAAACCCGTCCTCCCTCACCTGAAATCATCCCAGTCTATACCTGAACTCAAGGAGAATGTGCAGCCCATGAGAACAAGCAATGTCCTTCTCAGAAACACAACCCCCTGTGCCGCTCTTTCGGTGTTTTGCTGAGACTTTGTGAACAATGTAAACCCTGTAAATCACAATTCAGAAGGCAGGGGTGAGCAGGGTGAAGGTCCAACACTCCCACTGGGGCACCAAAGCATTCCAAGGTAGTTTGGGGTGACAGCAGGGCCAAGGGGCTGCAGGTGCAGCCCAATTCTGGCAGCTCAGGAGACAAGTCACTTTATAAACCTTTGCTCCCACTCTGTCATCTGCACAATTTGTACAAAAGGATTTCCAGTACAGTGAAAGGATCCACACCACATCCCAGTTAGAGCAACTGTTTTTTCTGCATAAATGGAAAATGACCTGCAGACACATTTGCAAGCTAAAAGTGGCTTGGTTTAGATTTACAAACCTGCCTTACCCCAGTCCACAGCATTATTGCACTGACACATATAAAGCTTTCCAAGAGCACAAAGACACAAAGTAAGTTAACAGTACAAATGTTTGTGCTACAAATGTGTATTTAATATTACAGTTTTAATACAGACTCAGCCACATTATAGTTTGCAGAGCTTTAGGTTTTTCCAAGTTAAGCCTTCTGAGTTTTCACTATATGCTCATGCTGGAAAACCTCCCATACCAAAATTATGGAGAACACAAAATAGACTGGAGTCTATTTTAAATCACTGTCACATCTATGGTCATAAAGAACTACACACTTAAAATGCATCAAGCCCAGCACTCAATATGCTCATACCCTCAATATCCTAATGACCAGCACACCATATCCACCTAACAGCACTTTCCTGAGGCACACCAGGGAAGCTGGAATAGGCATAGCAAGCATCAAATCCCCACCCAACCAGATCTTGTGACTACAAAATTTCAGGAGGAAAGTATTCCCAGAAAATCTGCAGGCCCCACAAATTTGGCACCAATGTGTTTGAGAGCCCAGTCCCAACCCCCAGAGAGCAAGGCTGCATTTCCACACACAGAACAAGAGCAGAAGCAGACAGGCAGGGAAGCTCTGGGACCTGCTCCTCCATGACTGAGATCACCCCCTTTTCCTGCCCTCACAACCCATCCATGAAGCACCAGCTGACACCCCACACCAACAAATACCTTCCTTCCAACCTCAGACTTGTCTTTTCCACTGGACAGGAAAGGAGTCTCTGCTTAGTTACTCTGTTTTCTACACAACAGGATAATCCATTACTAGCTCTTAGTAACCATCACACCAAGAAAAAACATTACCTGTTCTACTTTTGAAATACTTATCTTTAGTCCACCATGTAAAAATAAAGTCATTTAACTTCTGCCTGATTTGTCAGCCTGTACCCTACAGGCTTTGGGACTGAAATTCCACCAGGTAGCTTTGTTTGCTGGTTTCCATTCCAGTAAACCTGAAGATAATAACTGCTACTGAAGAATATTATATTCCCATTCAGAAGTGGACAAAAAGCATTACACACTCATTATATCATTTTCAATGCTGCTACACTTAGATTCTTTATAGATGACATTATTGATTTTCCCTTTTGTTTTATAGAAACAAAGACATTTATGTTGCCATCACTTCATTTGTAAAAAGGCTATAAATGAGACACAAGTGAGATGCATTGCCTGGAAACTGCTAGTATGAGAATCAAAACATGCTGAAATACCTAAATACAATTATTTCGCTATGATTGTAATTAGCTGGGTTTAAATCATAGTAATGAACTAATGGAGTAGCTCTCATGCAGAGGAAGTCAAAGGAAATCCATTACAAAGCTAATTAAACGACAGTCTTTAAGAAGAATAATGGGTTTTCTCCCTATTAGGTCACACAAAGTAGTGAACTGTGTGCTTGGAACATTTCTGCCAGCAAGGCTGGGAAGCACCACTCCCCTGTGCCTATAAATCCACAATAAATTTTGCTTTAAGAGAACCTTTAGTCAACAAGAGACAGGGAAAAAAAATTCTATTTTATGTGTGGAGGGAATAAAAATGGGAGGGGTTTAATGATTCTAAAGACAAAGCCCAAAGCACTGGGTCAGTCAGAGAGGAGCCAGCCCTGCCCCTGCTCCTGGGGGGCTGCTCTTCCCCCAGCCACAGTGGCCCCTCACACCACTCTGCCAGCCTCAAGGAAAACCCCAGGAAAGAAAACAACCTCCAGTTGTTCATAATTTAACCATATTAACTTTACTGAAGCCTATCATGAATTATTTTAGTAATGACTTGTAATTGACCCAACAGATAAAGATTTATGGAAGATTCAACAAGGGAAGTAGAAGCAAATATCTGAGCAAAATTCCACTGCCATTTTTTTGGGTGGGGGTGGGGGAAAGAAGAAGGAAAAAAGGGAAAGATGCCTAGAAGGGAAACGCAGCTCCTCACACATTGGTTACAGCAAGGAGCAGGATGATGAATGACTGTGCTGTGCTGAAAGGGCACATGACAAGAATATATTGTTCTCACCTGTGGACCTCTACTTTTCTGGGATTTTAATGAATCATAGTCCTTTCAGTTCACTTGCAAGTCTCAGCTCTTTACTCTCTGTACAAGACTAACATTTCTGTTCCCAGCATTCGTAGAACTGCTGTTGACTGAAGAATTTATGACTCAGCCCAGCTGACAGCATGCTGGAAACAGCAGAGATTTAGTCTGTCTTTCTCTACATTCCCAACAACATCTCATTTTTACTCAGGAAATATTCATCATTTTGTAAAATGTTCCCCCTGGTTCCTTTAGCTGCAGCATGGCCAAGGAGTCAAAGAATAAAACTGTGCTACACATATTAAAAACACACACTTACTGAGAGATTTTATTTAAAACTTTTCTTATAACCATAATCACAGCATGAAAAGTAAGTTCAGTGCACCATCACCAATGCAAAAATTCAATTTCAGGGTGCAATAAACACTTTACACATCTCTCCTTTAAACTGAGTTTAACAGACACATCTTTCTGCATCTGTCCAAGTCCTGACATCTAATGGGGATTGTTAATGTTCCACCATCCCACTGCACTTGATAAATAAGAAACTGTCAACCCAAAAAACTACCCAGAGGTGTTCAACCACCCTCCAAGGTTAATTAAAGACAAAGAGTAAAGGGTGTAAAGCAAAACTTGGGGTTTCTGAAGAGCTTTTTTCCTCAGTTTCTAATAAAAGAAGAATATGGCAACTACTGTATCTTGATGCAACAAAACCATCAAGTTTTTATTTTGAAACTCTGTGCAGAGGTGTACAGTCAATTCTGTGCTTTTCCCAGAAGCCAATCCTTGCTTCCAGGTAAATCTCTATATTCCAGTAGAAAATTTGCAGCTTTGCAGCCATTTGAGGCATTTCAGGGTTGGTATTTGTTGCCATTTTCATCACACCAAGGGCAGAGACTGCAGGTAAGGTTGGTGTAAATCAAAGAGATGCTCTACACTGAGCTACCGATGGAAGAAAAGTAAATAATGGCACAGGAACAATTAGCAGGAACAGATTTTTGCATGTGACCACACTGTTAAACACCAGCAAATCCATAAACAAGCCAAGTTTTCTGAATCCCAGAGCCTTGTATTGATCAAAGTGGCTTCCTTCTTTCTATTTTGAGACTCAGGACTAAAATACTACCTCTTACATTGATAATTGAAGGTGTAAGTACAACTGCCTGGTGGAAGCCTGGCATTTTCCATGATAAAACACTGCCTTTATAAGGCTAAACCTTCATTAAACCTAAAAGTTTAGGTTGAGACTTTAGAAATTAGGCTTTAGACAAAAAAAAAATCAGAGTGAAACATTTTCGTTTGAGAACCGACACAATACATCCAATTATGATGCAGGTGCTAATGTGCAACTTGAAGTAATTCTTAGAATGTAGTTTATACTTTTTGAATACAAAATAGAGATTAAGTCACCAAGTGAGTCATCTTCCCTCTCATTGGGAAACAACACAGTCACTTAATTAAAAGTGTGTGTGGTGGTGGGGGGTCTACAAGCCCTGTACTCATAGTTTTATGGGTTTGTATTTTAAAGCTAAAGCCATTTGTTTAATTCTAACTGAGGTTTTGGGGGCAGGGAGGTGGGGGATGCAACAGAAAGGCCAAGTTCTCAGTAATGGTGATGTTAAATACTGACATCACTTAGAAAAGGAGATTTCCCAAAACTTCACAGACAACTGGAGTTACTCCAGTCTGAGCTGCCCTTTGCCCTGGCCATGCCAGCTGATCCCTTACCCAAGGCCTTGATTTCAGTGCCCACTCCTCATCTCATATCAATAAATCCTCAGGGGGAAAACCTGCATGGAGCAGCTTTCAAGTCACAGGCCACTCCTACAAAATGAATGTGCTCACACACTGTGGGTTCTCAGGAGGTAACACTGATCAGTATTAGATGAATCTTCCACATAAATTCTGTTGCAATTTTCTACTTTATTTTTATACCCCAAAGGCCCTAACTCAGCATTACAGAGGGCAGCAATGCTAACAACCTTGCATCCTTCAGTAGAAAAATGGGACAAAAAATCCTAGAACACAGGCAAGTGAAAGAAAATCTTTGGCTGAACGTACCTGGAAAGAAAAAGAATAGATGTGATGGTGAAAAACCTTTTCCACAAAAGGCTTTCCACAAAAGTGTGCTTGCACTACAGTCATGGCCTAGTTTCCCATCAATCATCCTATAACTCATGTTTGACTTTCTCTTGAACCATAAATCCAGAATGGCTCTTTGGTTCCAAAGCCCTGTAACAAAATCTGACAATCCTCCTTTCAGAATTTTCATTTTTAAATTATATTTACAAACACTTCTACCTACCCTAGCTTAAAAACTGATGGATTTTGAATTCAAACCATACTAAATATTTGCCTGTCACCAAAATAATGCCACTCAAAGACTTTATATGTCAGTTCACACATTAAATGTATAATGTATTTTTATGCTGCTACTGACCCCTTAAATCAATAATCTGAATTTAAGTCGACTGGAATCACTGCTTTGTCTGTTTGACACTTCTGGCATCTGGAATAGCTTTAGCAATTGCAAAATAAACCACAGGGCAAGAACTATCAGAAACAAGACCATGCTCAAGATGAATATATCACTTAAACACATTTAAGGGCAGGATCAGGTATCAAATTTTTTTCTTAACTGAGATTTATCTCCCTTTTTCTTTCCAGCATACTTGCAGCAGCACATAAGACTACTTTGATTCAAATCAGACACTCTGATAATTCCATGGCGGTGTTTTTAATTCCTCTTACATAATTAAATTCCAAAAGCTGAAATAGAATTATATATTCCATTTTCTATGTCCTAGAATTTCTTAGCACTCCTATGCACCAAAAGGAAATGTGACAGGATATCACTCACTGCTTCCATTGAAAAATTTCTTAGAGAATGAGGAAACACAAAATCACTGTGTTCTTAATTGTAGAATTGTAGAATTAAAAGTTACATTTTGAAAATACTGATCTCACTCTGAAAAAAAGCTCATGTGATCACACAGCCACCTACAACAGCCATCACACTTCCCATTTATAAAATGCTTTTAAACATAGCAAAGCTTTTCCCATTCTGACCAACCAGCACCTCAATCCTGTACATCAACTCAATTCTGTCAGCAGCCTAAATCCTCTCCAACACCCCTCAAAGTGGCCTGTGCCATTGTCAAACTCCTGTCACCAGTAAAGCTAAGGAAGCTGTCCACAGGAGCAATCCCAAAAAGCCTTGTCCACAGCCAGGAACTTACCCATGTACAAAGCCATTCCAGAGCTTTTCCAGGTATTTAATCACTGAAGCAACTGACTGCACTTTTACTGCAGAACAGTGCTATTTAGGAAAAAGGGAGGGAGAAATGGAAAAAAAAAATTAAAAATTACATCTATCTATCAATCTGGTATTTCAAGAGAATTTTTTTGAGAACAGTTTCAAAAGTAATTATATATGCCTTCCTAGCATAACTTGGAAACACTTCTTTATACTCAACCTCATAAAACTCTTTTCATGTTACTAAACCTGAATAACTGCTCTGTTCTGAAACCACAGGGTTACAGCTCACTACAAAGCATTTCAGAAAATGAACAGTATGAACTCAAAAATATCCTGACCTTTGTATTCTGTTGAGTTGCAAATTTAGTGCTTTTCTTTTGGACCTCTCCACGTTACACAGTGTGTTGAAAGGGCCAGTGCTTTGGTCTGGTTAATCAAAAGGTGAGCAGTTCCTTATCTGTGACTGAAATCTCTCCTTTTTCCAGCTCCACCAAACCAAAGCCACGGCTCCAAAGCACATTCCCACCTCCAACACGTGCAAATGAAGGATTATTTCTCTGCTATGCCCATGTGTGCCTGACAAGGGGCTATTTTTTTTTCCTTGTGGTGGGCTCTTCTATCAGGTGGAGGGGAGAACTGGGAGCAGCCAGCAGAAACCAAAATCCCTTGTGTTGCTGGGCTTGGCACCTTCTGGGCGCAGCACTGAGCCTTCTGCAGGCAAAAATGGCTCAGCAAGACAGGAATCTGGAGCTGGACACGACAAAAGTCCTGAAAGGACCATCTAAATCCTTCCCAACACCCCGTCATAAAGTGAAAATATTCTGTTAGAGCTGATGAAGAGCAAAGGTTTAAGGACAAGAACAAGCTACATGGCATTTATGGAGCTACATGGCAGAGAGGGCACAGGAGGTCACTGACACAGCTCAGCCAGAGTTCCACTCAGCCAGCAATGAGCAGTGACAGGAAGAAAATGCCTTGGTCTCTAAGTTAAATGGAGCTCTGGAAATAAGATTCCAAGGTATATTACTGGTTGTGCCAGTGAATTTTTTGTGACCTTTATGACATTTAAGTCCAAGCACTCAGTTCTCCTGATGGATTGCCAAAAAGAGTAGTTTGCAAAGAGTAGAGGGTCACACTAGACAGGAAATCTGGGCTGCTGTTCTTCACTTCTGTAAACTGAAGGACATTCCCCTCAAATATTTTCTGTCTTTCATTCTTGGAAACACCACTGCTGTAAAGGATAACTTGTTATGTCTGCTACAACTACTTAGATGTCTCCATGAAGTTACTAAATATTCTCCTTGAATATCAAAAGTAACCATGAATTAAAATAAAATTTTTAAAAATCTGCTTTTAACAGTGAACCTGGATAATATTTGCTATGCTCAGCTTCAGAGGGAAGCTTGGTGAAGCACTGGTGACATGAGTGACAATGCCACCCTTGCTAACCTGTGACCCAGAACAGAAAGGTTTTAAATGTGTTCCCAACACAGGGCACAGCACAGGACTGCCAGGATGGCATCACCCAGGGGCATGAGCCCACCCCAGGTGAGCAGGGGCACAAGGGCTACCAGCCCTTTCTGCAGGAAAACAGCCAAGCTTCCCAGGCTGCAGGAGCTGCTATGGACCGGCTGCACATCGTAAATTCCTTCACCCTGATGGAAATTCCTAATGCTGTGTGGCCCAGAGAACGAATATGATCCCCTTTCAAAGGCCCTTCTTCAGAGTTTCCAGCTCTGGCTTTTTCCTACCATCTCTCCCTGCTTTTCTGAGCAGAGCTCTGCAGAGCTGCAGGACCCGAGGATGGGGTGGGGGTAAAAAGGGAAGGAGCTCTCCCGGAGCGATGCATTCCGAACATTCTGGGGTAATGGTGCTGAAGTTTGTGTTTGGGTTTAATTCCCTTCTGCCCCATTTCAAATATCAAATCTTAGCTATATTCCTGCCGAAAACTTGCAATGTTTCATTGTCAATTCCCTTAACTCCCATTTCTCTGAGCACCAAAGGGAAAAACCCTAACAGGCTGGGTTTAGTCACAGCTTTAACATTTTGTGAATTCCTTCAGCTGTGTAATGCAAACCTAATATTTTATAAACCGCCTGGGAGAGAGTTCTCAGGTAGTAAAAACCACTGAGTGAATTTAGACTTCTTTCTGCCCTTCCACCACCATTTTCTTCTTGTTCTCTCTGTTAGGAGAGTCGTCATGTAAAAGACCTGTTGGTCCATTATTACCTTCAGACCCCATTTGTGCAGCAGAGATGATGCCAAAGTGATTTAAAGAACAAAACCCCAGAGCAGATGAGGAGCATTGAGCACACCCTCAGATGGAGGCCCCAGTTCTGTGTCCTACAAACCCTGTGCCTGATTTCAACCTGTTAAACAGCTGATCTTTTGAAACCTAAGATGCTGCTTCATAAATCTCTATGCTCTGGGTTTTTTTTTTCACTTCTAAGACAATCTTCTTATGCTCAAAGCAAGATTGAGGATGTTATATTAGTTCCTCTGAAGACTTAGTAAGAGGCTTTGAAAATCTTGGGTGTTAAAAATTTATTCCCTTTGGTGGTGTTTTTAATCCCTGGTAAGGAAGAGCATCTTTGTCCTCTGTTCATAAATACAAAAGTTAGACTGCACTAAGAAGCTGTGTCTGAAACATTACAAAGGAATTGTACTAAATCATGTACTAACCAAACAAAAGCCTAAATAACCTCAAACCTTCATCTGATGTCCATCACCATCTTGAAAGAGTAAAATTGTCTTAAAAACCACTAAAAAGTTTAAGATTTCAAAACACCACTACTGTAATAGTTCTCTGACTTAGATCTTTGAAAATATTAATTTTAAATTAAGTCTGCTGATTTTTTCTACTAATATATTCAAATGCCACAGATGATACTTCTGCAGTGTTATTAATTTGACCCATATACTGAGATACAATAAAACCCAAAGATGTGTGTCCCTTCAGGTTAATTACTGTTTGCCACTAAATTGCTTTTGTGCTGAAAAAGTGCTCAGAGGTTAAAAAGGCATTAGAAGGTCACACTTTGCCTTGAAGTTAAAAAGAAAACAAAAAAAAACCCCCACTCATTGTGCTATGAAATGCTCTCAGTCTATCCCAGATACCAGGCAGTGAGAAAATTGGTATTTTCTGTTGGATCAAGGAGCAGGGAGGCACAGAACATTTCATAGGGTTCAGTCTTCACCCTGCTCATGTCCCTCTCACCTGCTGGGTACAGCCTGTGCCCTCTTCTCACAGGGACAGTGCTGAGGGCATTTGCAGCCACCACCACCCACTTGCTCCTTTTCTGATACCAAAAGTCTCCAGCTCTGTGCTGACTTGCTAATTGCCAGAGGGCAATGGCAGGCAAAGGTTTTACACTCCAACCACAAAGAATTTCAGGCCACATTCAAACAGCAAAGGGTCAGCCAGGTGCTGTCCCATACAAGAAAACAATTTTCTGGTTCTGAACTTTACCTTCTGCTCTCAAGTCCTCCCCAGGGATATTTTTTCTTTTTGACTCATTAAAAAGCCACCAATAGGAGGCAGAGAAAAGAATACAAGCCAATAGAGTCATGTTAAAACAATGAGATTATTCTTATCAATACACAATATATGTAAACCAGGAAACCATAAATTCCTAATAAAAGTTTACTACGTACCCTCAAATTCTTTTACAAAGTCAGCAAGAAACATGTATTAATCTATAAAAACATTTTTTTCCTACAGAATATTTCTAAGAGGTAAGAAGTTTTCTGGCAGGTCTATTTATTATTTGGAGAATGAGCTTCCTGACAGTGAATAACACATATATAAGCTCAAAGCTGACAACAGTAAACAAATATTCTCCACTTGTATCCAAAAAGAATTGAAAGTTCATTTGCACAGGGCAGCCTGACCTTCAGCACTGACATTTTCAGTTAGGAGTTGTTATAAAGCCTGTGCACACGTGTGTACAGATGTAATTATGTGCACAGCCTCTGTGTGTGTTTGAGAGGGTATTTCAGTCTGAGCAGCCACCCCTGGGCTGTCACTCTGTTAGCAGGACAGAATTAGAGAAATCCTAGAGGTGATGAGGTTGGAATGGCAGGGGCTGCACTGACAGAGACCGTGGTGCTCCCTGGAGGGACTGCCAGGCAACATTTCCCCACACACAGCTTCCTTTGTAGGGTTAAAGCAGCTCCATCAGCATCAAAAGGGAAGACTGAATTCTAATTTTTTTTGTCTCATTTGCCCCTAATTTTGCCTGAAGATAAAAATACCGAAAGGATGTAGGTTCTTCTAACTATATAAGTCTAGCAATGATGTAATAAAGGCAAATTTCATTGACACTGCAGCACAAATCACCCCATCCAATTCAGGAAAAGCCCTTAATGAGTTTGACTGTGGCTCCGGAGGGATGGAGCTGCCTGTGCCACATTTGCTCAGGCTGCTGCTGGTGCCAGGAGGGGCTGAGCTCCACGTGAAGCTGCATCCGAGGCAAAGCAACTCACAGGAAATTGTCCTTGTGATCTCCTGCTCTTCAAAGCCCCGGGCCCTCATTCCTGTTTACTGGTTCAAAGTTTAATTATCCACCTCCGTGCCCTCCACCCGTGCACAGCAGGGAAGGCCAAGCACTGTCAGGATGGCGTGGAAATGTCACAGGCTGCTGCAGAGCCTGGTGGAGCCTCCTCCCTCCTGCAGGACCACATTCCTCAGCTGCTCCTGTGGACCCCTCCAGCCCAGGCACCAAACTGCTCACCTTAAATGCATCAAAACCAGAATTCTGATTCTGTAACAACATGATGTTACACCAAGAAGAGACATTATGAGCTTAAAATAGTTGTGTCGGCAAAAACAAAAATTGTCACCTAGCAAAACAAAATGGTACAGATGAATTTGGTGATAGACCACGATACTCTAATAGCACAAATGTATTTTAGTGCATAAAAATATATAAAATTATTGGAAAAAAACACCCAAGTACAGTCCTAAAAGGTTTTTCAAGGTCTGTGAAAGTCGTGTAATTGAACTGAATGCCTCAGATGAGGAATGTGCTCAAATCTATGGAGAAATTAAAAAGTAGCAGTAAAAGAATTAAATTTAGTAAAAAGTTCTAAAAGACATTTCCAGTATGAAAATGGTGAAAAAGGTGAAAGAAGAAAAAACCTACAGATTCAAGCTCCATAAAATTAGTCCATGGAAATGTAATTAGTACTTTGATGGCACCACCTCAGATTAATAAAAAATGAAGAGCATGTCCCATATCTTATCAGCTGCTATTTTTAGGATTTTGATCGATCTGTAGACAATTACCCAGAACAAAGATAATGACAACTCCAAACCAAGCCCATATTTATGGAGCAATAAACCTAAATTTCCAGGTCAAGACTGACAGAATTATTGCTGAGAGTCATTCATTGTGAAACTGCACAAGGGACACCAAGGCTGCTGCAGCAGCTTCTCTGCAGGGATGTTTCTCAATCCTACACTCATCATCTGTCTTTGACAAAAAACCACTTGTAGATGACTGCAGAAATAATTTGCAGAGCTAGGTGTGTAATAGCAGAGTTTAATTTAGTGCTGAACCTTGCTACCCAGAGGAAAGTAACTGCTGTCTGGTTGATCTAGTCAAGAGAGGAAATGAAACCAATTAATTGCAGATCTCTCAGAGGCATTAATGCACCCTCTGACATCCACCCTCCACCAGATCCCACCTATACAACACTTATGCACACCATCATCCAGGCAAAAATGGGTTTTTTCAAAAATCTACTTGAAGTCTAATACCTAAGTCCCCTATTCAGGGAGCTCAGTCAATTCTTTGCACAAATGTCAAACAAAATGAGCAGGGAAGGAAAATTCATTAACAACTGCCTGTGTACCTATCAAGTGACAGATCCAGAAAGCTTCTTCTCCCCAAAAACTAGTACAATAGGAGATTTTGGGATACCAAATAAGCTCAATGTGAGGGAAAGTACTCAGCCTGCTGCTCCAAGGGGGCATGGATTTGCACCCCACAGAAATGAACAAAGTGGCTCCCAAAGAGGAAAAGGGAACCCAGCCTTGGGTCAGATGCAGCAGCACTCACATGGCTTGTCCTGCAATTTCTCTTTCTGGTGGCTTCCCATGTTAAGATTAGAGACTGTTCAAATGTTTTACTTCGGGATTTAATTTTAACAAAAGTGATTTCTGATTAGCCAGCACAGTTCCCATTAAAGAAAAACATGTAAAAATCACAAACTTTTTTTTTATTAGTTTCTAGATGGTATTTTGAAGGTTTATCAATTACATAAGCTCTAAAGAGTAACAGAAAAAAAATCAAAATAGAGAAAACTCATACTTTTGAATGCAAAGGGGGGCAAGCAGGAGTTTTATAAATGATGTCCCAGAAAGGCTGCATGTTTCCCTGGAAGAGCACACCTGTGCTACTGCTCTGCTGTGCAAGAGCAACTTGGTGTAGAAAAGGTCAAGAGGCAAGCTTGATGAGCATGCAAACACTGGAGGTAAAGCAGAAAACAATTTGCCACCTCCAGGGCTGTAGATGTTCTAAATTCATAGCATACTTTGTCATCAATACAGCCTGGAATAAAGACCAGACACCAGAGTGAGTCAGTGCAGAGAACATTCTTTCCTTACACATTTCTAATTTATAAACTAAACTTGGCACCTTCGAAAAAAAACTGCTACTGCCCAGGGAAAGCAGAAAAAAATATTCAAAGATATTATGAAGCATAACTTAGGATTTCACTTAATCACCACTAAATTTACACTGCCCGATGTCTGAGCACATTTACATATTTTTAAGTAACGTGTTATAAAGATTAACTGCTTTGCAGAACTGCCATTCAAGGTCTGGCTACCTTCTCACTGCTTTTTTGGAAAGAGAGAAGTGTTTTACAGCACCACTTTATTTAGTCCAGCTACCAAAAACTGCTATGGCAGCCCTACAATTTTAAACTTGCCAATCTCAAACACAGCCCTGGTGTGATTTCAAGAAGATTAAGGAATTGTGGAATTACAAAAGGATCCTCTGCATTACATAGCAGCCTTTTAAAAAGAAACAAACTTTAAGCAGCAAAAATTCTCTAGAACAACCCATCATCTTGATTAATAATTGAATAAAGCTACCAGCACATTGATACAACAGGAAAACATTGGGGTTGTAAAGGGACCAACAGAAGTGACACTTGGGCATGGAACCAGCCACCTGCACTGCACACACAGCACAGCCCAAAATGCAATCCTGGGCTCCACTTCCTACCAGGAGATTTCTGTTTTGTTCCAATATAAAACCACAGGCTTCTGCCAGCAGGAAGTTCAGAATCCTTCTGCAGGATCCCACAGAAACCAGGGAGCCTCATAACCCACAGGCTGTGCCCAGGCTCCTGGTTCATTACTGAAGAGCACTTTGCCAAAGAGATGCTGATTTTTAAGGCTACTATTCCTCAGTTTCATGGCAAATGAATCTTCCTGAAGTACACAGCTATGAAAACAAAAATACATAAACACATCTGATATAAGAATGAAATTTCTAGAAGCATCATTCCCCTCTGTAGTTACGGTATTTTATAAGTGTCTTGGGTGCAAGCTTGCTGAATTTTTCCTTCCATGGGAAAGCTCATTTTCTCTGCACAGATTTCTGTAAACAAATCTTGGGGCTGTGTGTTCAAGCACACAGATGCATTCTTTTGACCTGTTTTCTGATATGGGGAGATGTGGTTTTCTTCCTTTTAACCTATGATATAGAGAAATGTTATTGCTCCTCATAGACACACTATGAGGGGAAAAACACACAATATATAAGAGGTTTATACAATTATTTTCATTTCCAAGAAAACTCAGATAAAAGAAATAATTCAAAATATTTATACTAACTTTAACACTTAAATTTTAATATTAGCTTATTAACTTCAGAAATAAATACTTCTAACCAAATTTTATTTATTTATTCATGCTTCACATCAAGGCCAAGTTGGATGGGCCCCTGAGCAATCTTTTTCTAGTGAGTTGCATCCCTGTCCATTGCAGAAGTTAAACTAGAAAACCTTTAAGGTCCCTTCTAACCCAAACCATTCCATGATCCACATAATTTTTTAAAAAATCTTTTCTAAAGCTGCATAGAGCTATACTTTCATTAATCTTCAAGCATTTATTAAGTCAATTAATTTTGGACTAAAAATATCTTGCATCAAGTTTTCATCTCCACAGATAAATACAAACGTCTGTTTTCATTGTAATTAGTTCTTTAAAAGGGACAGAATTTGTACGAAGCTGTATTTCATAATAAAGTTGCCAAAAAGTCTGGTCTACAAACTTTTTGCTATCCTAAACAAACCAGCAATTAAGCAAGTAAGCTGCTGTCTGCAACAACAAACAGCTGCAGTAGGTGTTTTATAAATAAAGTTGCCCAGGGAGGTGATGGAATTCCATCCTTGGAGATGCTCAAAATCTGTTTGGACACAACTTCAGGCAGGCTGGATTGGAGCTCTCTGCCAGCCTCAGCTGGGCTATGATTCCCAGCTGCTGGATTTCCTGCTATGCTGTTTGCCTCCCTATTCTTCCATACACCAACATCATTTCTGCCCTGTGCAAAAGCATTGAGGACATGGAGAAAACACACATTTATTTTCCCTAATTTCATACTCAAAAATAGCACTTCTGAAAAGTCAATTCTAACTTTCAATGCACTTGCAATCTACAAAGGGAAAATGAAGAGAACATTAAGAAAAAAACAGGAAGGACATAGAAAAAGCAGAGAAATACTCTGAAAAAAAAAAAAAA
>VWZP01006274.1:383726-525967 GCA_013396995.1 Dicaeum eximium
AAAAAAACCACAAAACCAACTCCAGCTGCTAGGTAACATGACGTGTGTCAGAAATTTGTGCTAGCACAGGTCTCAGAGTTGTGTTATTCTCAAGCATTCCTCTTCTGTTCCTGCTGGAGAAGCTCCCTGGACTACCATGGCAATATGTTCCTCAGAAAATGAAGATTTTTCAGTTAGTAGAACCACGCTGGATGTGTCCAAAGAGGGTGCTTCATTCTTCCACAAAGCACAGGCCCACACAAGAAATAATCCAGTAGTACACTTGGAAAATACTTTGTCTTCTTTTCTTGCTCTTAGCATAGTAAGGCAACGTAAGACTGGGAAAAAAAACAATATTCAATCCTCACTGGTCCTACCACTGGTTTGATTAAATCAAAAAACATATTTAAAAAAAAAACAAACAAAAATCCCAAAACAACTTTGAACACCCTATAGATAATTTCCTCCAGAGAGAGGGAATGGAACTCAGAACCTTGATCCTGCCGTATCTCAGAAGTCTCTGTGCAATCCCAAGTGAGAACTGCAGTGAGCACCCTCACCCCTGCAGCACATGGAAACCCTCTGGAAACTGGGAAAGAGAACAGGATCCTGAACCATGGAAGAGGCTTGGAACTGCAGCCACTGTTGAATACAATGCAGTCTATGTGTAACACACAATTCTGTTGTTTAAAATACTCCTTGCAGACACCTGTGCTACACCGCTTGAAGACAGATGTTGGCAAATCCACAGCTCCAAGTCTGATCTCTGTTTTCTCAATAGAAAAGTGAAGATAAGCATTGGGAAAGATCTTAAAGACTGCCACTTCAGATAAGATTTGCCCTTTAATTTATTCCAGTAAAGGTCTTGATATGAATATGAATTTTTTTTCAAAATCACTGGATTAATTTATTTCAGAAGTTTGGCCCTTCAGCTTGATTTCAGAACCAACAAGCCAAGAAACTGTTACTTCATTCCAGGAGGATTTAGATCCAAACCTTTCTTAAATTCCCTTTTAAAGGGAGTATCTCACCATAGGAAATTCTATAGCTGAATTCTCAGCCCAAGGATACACTTCAGGAGGCAAAAATGGAGTGCTGAATGCTGGGCTGGACAACTTGGGCTCTAGAGCCTTGTGAAGCAAAAGAGAGTAAATGGAAAAAGAATGCACCTCTCCACACCTTTCAATGCTGTGTTCTCATGAGGAGTTTGGGTTTTTTCACAATAACATGTGGGATCTTTTTTCTTCTTCATTCCCTCCAAGTTACTTTAAGCATCACTGCCTGAAATGTTTGTTACATCGTGAGTATGAAATGTAGTGATTACAGATCATTTCTTTTTTGCATTAGTAGCAAGAAAGATGTCAGGAATCTTTCACTGGAAGATATTTTTCACTTCCTACTCTGTACATTTGCTTGCTATGAAATTTTTGGGAGGAAATCCGAGCGTTACCACATCCGGGGATGCATATGTATCTGATGTTGTTTAGAAGAGCACAGCATTCATCTCCTGCCAGAGCTAAAGATCTCATGGCATATTTAAGGGAAACGTTAAATTGCATTTAGAAAAATGGCTAGAACACAGAGCATGAGTTTATTCCTCCAAATTATAGCCTTGTTATGCCAGAAATAGTCTTCTCCTCTAAGTACCCTTGCTTGGTGACTGAGGAGCGAAGGAAGCTCTGCAGCCCTTTGTGCACGAGTGGTTTCTGATCACAGGGAGCTGGTTCCCTGCCTGACCACCTGGAACAGGGGCTGCAAACAAACCCACATGCACAGAGATGCAAAGCTCTGATTAAAGCACTGACAGGATGACTGGCTCCTGGCACTCTGGAAAAAAGCAACAGGCAATTCTACAGCCAAACTCTCCCAACTGAGCCCCTTGGGGGAACTCCATCCATCCCAAAATACCACAGCTAAAATGGGCAGAGAGATTATTTCACTAGACTGGGAGTCATCTTTGTCCTGTCCAAAGCATCTCTAACAGTTTCAGCAGCACATTTAAGAACTCACAGTGCAATGGGCTCGAGGAGGGAAGAACAGGAGGTCTGTAAGAGCACTCTGGGGGTGCACTGCACATGCCTTCATCATTCCCTCAGACACTGATGCCAAATACTGAAACAGTCATTTATGACAATCAATAATTTATTTTCTCCCTAAACCCAGCTGCATAATTTATCCTTCTTCATTTGTGCAACTCAAGTATCACCATTCCCACATTTCCTATGACAGTACAATCAACAGGGGTGCAAGGTATGCAGGGAGGAATTCATATCCAACAGCATATCCAAAGCAGCAGCTCCAAATCCTTCAGGATGTTTCTCAGCACTCACTATAGATGTTTCTAAGAGCACTGTGTTAATGCCTGAGCATTGCTCACAGACATGGGAGCATTGCTTTATTTCCTCAATGAAGACTTCACACAACCAGTGAAATAACCAGAGCACAAAGTTATAAACAGCACAACTGCTCATGGATTACAGCACCGAGTAACAAACTTTGTGTTTTTATGTTATAAAGCACTAGAGGAAAAAAGAGTTCTTACAAAAAACATCTGTCTCCTTCCTTATGATAAACAAAACCCCTTTACAAAAGCCTGGGTTGCACAATGATTACACAAACTGAGGAATCATTCTATCAAAAGCAGGACAACAAAATCCTCAAAGAATCCTCTCTTGTAGGAAAACAAGCACGGAGATTCCAGATTTTTTACATACCCTGCACAAGCTGTTTACTTAAGCCAACACTGATCCCAGCAATGCTCAGCACAAGGGAGGCTGCACTCCATGGGATCTGCCCCCTCCTGTTATCCCACCATGGATTTCCAAGGACACAGCTCCCTTCCCACACCTGGGACAGCTGACAGACACCTGGCACAAGCTGCATTCTGTGTCTGTCCTATGCTGTGGTATTGCACATTTTTTAAACAGGAACAGGAGCAGCCCAGCAGACTCAGCGATGGAGTCAACAGCTGAGTCATGGCAGGAGACAATCTCCAATTTCCAGTGTCAGGGGAAAGAGCTGATGAAAAATCAAGAGGCTTTTGCTGATCCACTGTCTTCTCCTCCTAGAGTTGAAGAACCCTCACATTATCCACTTTTTAAAAAAAGCCATTATTTTAACAAACCACAGATTTGGGAGTGCCCCACTCTGGTTCACCTTTTGTTGCATTCTGCCAAAAGTTTTATTTTATGAAGTAATATGCAATATCCCCATTACTTCCGAAAGGATCTAGCTATTGTCTCTGCGTCTTTATTTTTATTTTTTTTATATACATTTTCACTGGGGAGTGAAGAACTAGCCAGTCCACTAGCAGGGATTTGAGGTTGGAGTTCATGAGGTTTTCTTTGGTTAGGCTTTTTTTTGTGGGGTTTTGTTTGTTCATTTCAACAAGGATTAAATTTCAAAAGGATTAAATGTATTTTGAGCAAGATTTCCAAGTATTTGTAATACTGAATTTCCACATTACTTGATTTACAAGTTTGAGGCTCCAATGAGTCTTAATAATTGTCCTTTTTGTGGTACAGCTGAATTGTTGGAGGACTTAAGTGCCCTACACACATTCCATTGGGATATGTCTGACATTCAGCATCAGTAAAGATAAAATTCAGGCACTAATGTGTTTCACAGATACTCTCTCATATCACATGGTGCTGTCACCTCAGAAAAACATGAGATAAGTATACATAAAATGTCCACTCTTTCCAAAGGCAAAAATCCTCCAGCACACAGCTAAAATAGAAATGACATGTTTGCACCTGAACTTAAAAAACAAAAGGGGAAAAATGGAAAATTATACTCTAAAATTATCCCATGTATCACAGAACTTTCTGCTTCTCCTAAAGCTTGCTCTTTCCAGAAAATTCATTAACAGATTTTTTCGTCATATGCAGCAGTTTTTGTATGTAGATTGCACATATTCATTCTTGTGAAGCAACTCAGAAGATTTATGAAGCAACTCAGCAAGAATGTGCATCAGAATAGCAGTTTATATGCAAATATCTCAACTGGAAAGACATAAATTGTGTTTAGAAAGTGAAAGACTAGGAAATATTTCCTTCAGGGATCACCCCTGCAGCCGTGCATGTCAAAAGTCCTAATTAACAGCTGGGTGCAGACACCGGAACACCACAGAATAACACAATTTAAATTAAGTAACGGTTGTGAAAGAAAAAGAATGTTTATTTCATAGCTTTTTTTCAATATTAGATTCATGTTTGGCATCCACAAAGTCCTTGCATGCTCTCACACACAGAACTGGAGCAGGTATTTGGGACTCCATGCTGTGTGCTGCAGAGCTCAACTCGAGGGGACCTTTCCATTCTAAAAAAAACTTGGCAAGCATGAAACTAAAATATGCTTATTTGATAAGAGGCACTATACATTGAGGAATTCACACATGTGTGAAATACAGACTGGAGCTGGCTGAACCACAACATGCACTGATGAACCTTCTGCCAAATTTTATTTACCAAGAGCACAGCTTGTTAGATTGCCTTGGCAATGACATTTGGCTAAACAGAATTCTGACACTGAGGGCCAAATTTGACAGCCATTAAACTGCAAAACAAATCAGCTAATAGAAATCAGATAGGATTAGATTTATCCCAGAGACACTTCTACAAACATTTGATTTCAGTTAGTGATATGTTGGTTTACTCCAGTTAGACACAGATCTCATACCATTTACATAAATTTTCTTCTGAAAAAACAGATCTGTCGTTTACGCACTGAGGTTGAAAAGATGCCTTCAACAAGTGGGGGATTTTTTGGCACAGGTCTCTGCTGAAAAACACGTTGGTACAATTTTCTACTGACTAATTAGTGGCATATCCTATTTGCCTATTGATTTATGGCTTCTGATTAGGCTGGCTGGGGAATGCATTACAAAACAGCATCCTCCCTGAAGTTGTTTTATTTTGGGTGAGCCTGCTACTCATTTTCAGATACAGAGGTCCTCTTAAATATAATGTGAAATGAAGGCTGTCTTAAGTATAAATTTGTGTACAATCGAGTTCTATTACACGCTTTGATTACACAAATGGAGGTCTCACCCCACAATTTTCCCTGCTCAACACAGACTGCCTATTTTATGCTCCTTAGGTGGTTATTATTGCAACCACTGAAATTAAAACAAGACTGCCTTACTTTCAGGGTAGTATTTCTGGGAGCTTCTTTTCTTCACACACAAGCCCATCTTCCTTTCTTTGATAAGTAATCTTTGCAAAATGGCACCACCTGGGTGACTCTTTCCTGTCCACTTTTGCAAATAAACCAGAGCTCCCAGAGAGTCCCCTTAAATTCTGATTATTCTAGCGAGATCTTGGTTATCCCTCAGATCTTGGGATGAACAGGACAAATCCTACAGAAGTTCAAAGCTGTGAGAGTTTACACAGAAGTGCCATTAACACAACAAGCCAGGAGCATCAGGCATCAAATGCCACTGGATATATTAATATCTGCAAGCAAACAACTTCTCCCAGTACAAATCATAAAGCCAAATGAGAAGTGCAGAAAGATTTTAAAAAAGGAAAAAAAAGCATCCTCTGACTGTATAATCCTCATGAGGTTTCCAGGCCACAGAATGCAGGATAACAGCATTCCTCCCATACCAGTCCTTTGCTTGGAGAAATCAGGCCTGGAATCAGTTTCTGAAACTCATTTAGCAGACCTGTTTTTCTCAAAGTTGAGAGAATAGACTAAAATTCAAAGAAATCTGCACATGTGAAAAACAATGGATGCTCCTAATTAATCAATCACTCCCCCAAAAAAAGTTTTAACATCTCCCTATTTCAGAAGTAATTTTTCAGCTTTTGTAAATGTTAAAATATGATAATTTCACGTGCATAATACTAAAGGAACTTAGAAGTAATTTACTCTTAAAGGGTTCATAGAAGTTTAGCTGGAAAAGAATTAATGTGCACAAATAAAAATTCATGTGCATCTCAGAAATTTCAATTCTGGAACATTACATTTTGCCCAAATCCGTGCAATGTGATGTTGTCAGTCACAGAGGAAAAGCATGGTGGCCACCCATATTATATCCATATACAGGGAAGATACATTGTAAAATTTTATGTCAGAAGAAAATTTAGAAAAGGCCTTAAATATCTTGAAATGAAATTCTGTTTGAATGTAAACAAAACCTGTGTATTTTGAGATCCTCCAAAAATCCCTATGAACAAAAAAAAATTAAAATGCAAGTACATATAGATGAGAAAAACCTCCAAAAAGCACCACCATTTGAAAGCAAACAACCCTGAAAATAGCACATAGCTGATAGGAATGTCAAAACATGGGCAAGTGGTGATACTGGGGCGTCTATCAACATTCCTTCCTGGAGCAAAAAATGTTGGTGAAATAAAGCCCATTTCACAGGGTACATTTGGCCAAATCTGACAAAAGTGGTCTCTCAGTGCCTGTCCATCCATTCAGAGCAGTCATTTACAGAATTATCTGTAATCTGAGCTGTGCTGTTCTCCACATCGCTGAATATTCTCTGCTGGAAATTTTTTTTTTAAAAGCCAAAACTGCTCATCATGTTTGGGAAGAACTCTGATGTGCAGGGCTTGGTGCTGTAATTGTGTGCACTCCAGGAAGGCTGCAGGTCATGCCTGACTGCAGATGCAAAAACCAACAAATTTACTCATTTGGGGTTAAAGTCTGTAAATGAACAAAGCCATGATCACCCTGATCACTCTGTATTTAATAGTGCCTGCCGGTCAGAGGGTACAAACTCACCTCAGGAGAACAAGCTTGGATTTGCCTGATAGATACGAGATTTGTTAACTGTGATTTAGCTCAGACTGACATAAATCATGTTTGTTTCTACACAGTCATCCACACATTACTCTTTTCAATCCAGATTGTTCATTGATGATGCTCTTGCTTCACCTTGGCTTAGGGCTGATCCTTCCATGAAGCTTAGCTAACAGCATTTTCATGCATCTCTAAGTATCTCAATTTTTTTCCCATTTATAAAACATGCAGTTTAAAGCTTCAGAGAACAGAATCATCTGATATTTTGTTAAATATTAATTCAAATAGACAATATGTCGACTTTTTCCTAAACATTTTTGAATGAACCTATGATTTCATTCCTTAAAATGTACTTTATTCAATTGGCAAGAATTGCTGCAAGCAGGGACTGAGAAGCTGCTGCTCTTATTTCCATTTTTGCTGTTCTCTCTCACTACACCTGGGAGCCACTCTCCCTGCCCCATGCTCACTTACTCTCTCAGATGGAGCCAAAGTCTCAGGGAAATGCATCCTTTGGCACAAGCTGATCAGTCATCAAATAAACCTGCAGGAAATCTTTCTCCTGCAGCTCAAAGAATGACCCAAAATTCCAAGAATCTAATCTCGGAGCTTCCCTTCCACAGCGTGCAGATTTCCAACTGTGCTGTGCACAGGATGACTCCACGAGTGTTTCATGCACAAATAAACCAGAGCTATGTTTTGGAGGGGGTTTTACATCACCAGGTGTCCAACTCCCTGGTAGGAAAGGTGGTGTAACCACGTGAACCCACGTGTTTTCCTTGAAATGTAACAAACATTTGCCAGAAGGAAACAGGAGAGAAGGATATTCACTGTAACTCCTCAAATCACACAGAACATATGGACCTGTGGGCACAGAGCCACTGGAGCCACTCAGGCCACCACATCCAAAGCTTTAAGGTGGCAAGCCCAACATGGACAAACTTACCTGCCCCAAAATCAGAGGAAATTCTTCACATAAGGATCCACAAAGAGCCCAAGTGAAGAACCAGTACCAGTTTGGGGCTAACTTCCTGGGGTTTAGCATAAAACATTTTATTCTCACACACATTACCAAACAGTGATTTTCTGTAAAACAGCATCATTTTACCTAACGTGACAGAAACACTGAAATTCTCTTTTCTCCCTCAGTCCCTGTGCTAATCACACATTTATCCTAAACAGGAATTAACCATCCTGTTCTTTTGGACTGGCTTTAAAAAACAAGGCAGTCACATCACACCTCACCAGATCTGAGCTTTCCCACTGCCCCATCACTGCTGACATCCACAATGGTGCCTCTCACCACGGCATCTGTGAATACCTTAAATATATCACCAGCAGATCCAAGGAAAGGTGCAATATCTGCAAAAGCAGATGGTGTTATAGGCCTGGCCAGTTGGATAAAAGCCCAGGTTTTCATACCTTAAAATCAATTGAAAGCTTGAGTAAAATGAATCCAACAGCTCTCTGAATACGTCCAGATTTGCACTTCAGCATAGTTTTTGCATGAGCAACCTCTCTTTAAAGAGTCTGGAACAGTGCTTACCCAGATAAATGCAGAAAGCATGTTGCCAGGTAATGAAAGTAAAACCAGAATCTAGACTGCAAACTGATGACTGGTATACAGCACATAAAAATAATGAAATTGAAAAGAGAGAGACAATGAGGCAAACAGCTTCAAAGGATAAAATATTCCCCCAAAATGTCACAGTTATATCCATAGCAGAGAGCATTCAAAGGAACTCTCCCATGGCATGCTGTTTGCCCTCCCACAACCTGAAATTTGGATTTGTATGTTTTCTTCCACCACTTCAGACTCAAAAGCCTCAAAGGAGCATCCAAAGTAAACAGAGCCCACATGAGAAAACCCTCATGACCCCAAATGTTATAATGGACTTTAATGTTCACCTTTTGAGCTGTGAGCCTACAGCAGGGGCCCTTGGGGTATATCAGTGCTCCAATATTTCCAGCAGGAAGAGCCTCTCAAAAGCATGAAAGAACTTAACAGAAACTGGATTTTTTAATGATTTGCCTTAACATTTGCAGTGGGACTGCTATCTACAGTTAGCTATTTCAACAAAAACACCTGCTTGCTTGAGGAAAAAGGCACTCTGAGATGTGTTGATATAAAGGGATTAAACCAAAGAGGGCTTCTTTAAATCCTTGATTTCTTCAGAAATAATCTTCCATTTGATCAAGAAGACAAAAATGTATACTTGTATACTAAAAGGCTGCTACAAAATATATACAGGAACAGAAATGTGTAGCACCCAGAGGCAAACATTTAATATTCAACAGTTGGATGGGGAAGTACAATGTAATTAAATGTTCAACATTACAACTCACTATCAACACTTATTTACCTACACTCACAGCATGGCTAAAACCAATCTCATGCCCTGAGGCTTCACTTGCTCAGCTGGGAGAGAAGTGAGATATTTTTCCTTCTCTTGAACTAAAAAGAAAAAAAAAAACCAACTTTCCTATTAGTTGAGTTTAATATAATGACTTTTAAATTGCTAATATTTCTTTTTAATTATTATAGGTTAGCCACAACTCGTGGCAGGGTAAGGGGGAGTACAAATCTCTGCTTTGAGACCACAGGGGTGACAGAGTGGTTTTCCCCAGAGCAACCTTACTCCATAAAGAGAATGGTCACTGATTCTGAATAATATTTTCTGCTTGTAAAATAGAACTGGGCTTTTCACTCTAATTCTCTGTGTAACTGAAGACACATCCAGCTCAAGGAGTATGCAGCATTTTTGGGCAAGTCTCTCAGGTTTACAAGCTGGTGCTCTGCTGGTCTCTGCCTATTGGGCAGGAACCCCCCTGCCACAATCAATAAAACATCGAGGAGCTGCAGCAGCTCTGGGTTTAGCCAAGTGGGATCCAGGTGAATCGGAGAGCTTGGAATATACAGAAATTGAAATAAAGGTGCTTAAACAGCACCTCAGGGTCTCAGGCACCATAAAACTACAAAGCATTCAGCCACTGAATGCTGTCTGTTGGGAGAAGATATTTCTTACACAAGACTAGATTCATTCTGATTTTTTATCTCTTGGAATCCTCTAGCTGAGGTTTTAAAAAGTCAGCCTGAAACATGTATTCTCCTCTGCACAGAAAGAACTCTAAATCCCATTCCCATATTTTGATACTCCCTTCAGTTATCAAATACTTCAAACATTTGCAAACTAAAACCCTGATGTTTTTAAAAAGCACAATTTTATCCACCCAAAGTAAAAACCGCTTGAGCAAAAAGTATCATTGATTGGTTTTGCAGCTAAAATTTTTTGTAATGTCATTTAAATTTAGATTTCCTTCTTCAGTGCAGTATTCTTAAATTTCTGAAACTTAAGGAACCATAGAAATGTATAATAAGAAGAAAAATACATGTTGCATTCAACAAAAGTACTTTGGAAATTGGATATTTGAGAGATACCAAATTAAATTAGCTGATGGTCTCAGTGCTCTAAAGAAAAAGCAAAAGAGTGGTGGCAAAAAAAGAGGTAGGGAGCCCTGCAGTCTGTTTTTTAACCAATTTGCTGAATGTTCACATGCAATTTACAAACCCAAATACCAAAAAAACTCACATTATTTGGTTCACACAAATTATTTCCTAACAAAAACAACAACAAAAAAGACACGTTACACTGCAAATTTCTGAGCTAATTTAAAATCTAAAAAGCGAAGCAAAGACTCAGCTTTGGCCAGACCCTCTCACAAGGGCTCTGTCCTTTCCTTTCTGTGCTCCTGAACTCTTGCTAATTCCTTTCCCCTTCATTTCCCTTTGCCTTTCCTCACCAGCCTCCCTCTGGACCCCAGTATTGGTAATTTTGTGCCTGCAATCCTTGCCTCTGCCTCTGCCCTGCACCTGCCACTCAGGGCACTGATGGGTATTTACACCTACATCATAGTGAGCATTTTTAAATCAGCCCCAAGTCAGGCCAAAATGTTTCACCTACAAATTCTTGATGTTGTAACAACATATATTAAGTATTTCTTTAAAATCCTTCTGCTCAAAGGCAATTTTCTTTTCAGTCAAAGCAACTTTAGTTGGGATTTTCATCTACTGTTGAAATTATTTTAACATTTCTATCAATCTGAACCTGTCTAAATAACCTGTGTTTTTCAAATTAAAGAAGCATCACTGTTAAAGCAGTATCTATAATATTTTCATATTTTAAATAAAATTCATTGAGAAACCTGTCACAAAGAAAACAAACCCATATATTGCAAAAAGTATTTCTTTTTAAATCATGGAAATGCTTAAAGTACAACTTTCTTACAGAACCTTACTTCAATATTAACTTCAGAATTGGGATATTCTGTGCACAGAAGCAATGTCCTACATTATAATAATCACACAAACCTGTGCTATGGTGACTAAGTCAGTGCCCTGCCATAATGTCATTATCTCTCTTGAGTGCCACAGCCCCACTGGGAGAAGCTTTTAGCATCTTTCATTCATTCTTGTAGCATTTATTGACATTTCTGACCCAGAAAGGTTATGGTCCTTTCAAATCAACACTAAAGTTTTATAACTGTGTGGGTACTTTTCCCTTAAAACAACAAAGTATAACCATTGTATCTCTACAATAGACTTAATTTTCTGCCAGTCTCCTTTCAAGGCACTGAATTGCCACATTTTCAAGATGCTGGTTTTCAAGAGTCCTTCCCACTCTACACCAACCTCTGCATCAAGTGCAGGCAGCAGCTCCAGGAAATGTAATTACTGAACAGCCTTGTATATTTTGTAACTTGAACTGGAGAGTTCTATTCTTCTGAATTCCCCTAATCAATCTTTAGCACAAGAAAACCTTCTACTTGGAGCCACCAGGAAAAAAAAAAAAGTCCCTTATTAAAAGACCACACAACAGAAAGGAAAGAGGACCTAAGTTTTGGGTTTGTTTATTTTAAATAAATTGCAGGAATTTGTAATCCCTTCAAGGAGATCCAAAGCAGTTTGGTAAATGTATGCCATTTCTCTGCTAGTCAGTATTTCTGTCATCATTCACCAGTTCCTCTAACTTAAAAAGGTAGTCCATACTTTGTTCCTCAAGCAACAGGCACACATGGACAACAAAATAAACTGAAGACAACCTAATTGTCTTCTTAGCAACGTGACCCCAAAAGACATGAAACTTCAGCTTAAAAATATTAATTTGCTGCTAAGAGAGGATTAACCAGTTGGTCCCTAGTACTGGTACAGAGCATGATGAAGACCCAGGTGTGTGACACTTGCAGATGCAGCTGCAGGCACAAGTGTTTGTCCCTGTTTACACAATTTATTTACACAACTCCACTGCAGGGGTTGTGCAGTCACTGCAATGCTCAGGTCAACAAACATGCTGTGCTTAGACCATTAGCAACTCATATTAAACCTGCCTGAAAATTCCCACCTAAATACAAACTTCTTTCCTTGGTCTTAGCACCTTTTTGTTCTGCAGAATTCCAGCAGCCACAGGAAACAAGACTCCCTAACCTCAGCAGGGAAGCTGTGAAGGCTCCGTGCCTGCAAGCGCCTCAGAGACTTCACAAATTCACCAACATCCAAACGAGCTCCTTCCACGAGCTTCAGGTTCAATTTACAGTCCAGCTCTCCAGGAACACACACAGTGCCATCTTCCCTTTCCAGCTTTTCCCACCATTTAACCCAGCCCGTGTACCAGGCCATGCAAGCACCAACCTCCAGCAGCTCTGAAACCAGCCCTTGCTGCTGCTGGGCACCTGCCCTGGGGACAGCCACAGCCTCTGGACATCCCTGCTCACACCCTGCACCTCCTCCCCATGGTCTGTGCTGCACAGAAAGTTCATGTTATATGGAATTTAATAAGCAAAGTAAAGGCTTCCTGGTCCTCCACCCCTGTGTCAGCCATGGGAGGTCACTGTGCACGTCCTGAGGAAATCCATCAATGCACGTTACAAATTAAACCTGCCACGCCCAGGATTTTCTCTGCTTTTGCTGTCCTCCTCTGTGTTTCAGGTTATTCTCCAACTTGCTAAAACCTAATGACAAGAAACTTTTGACACAAGTGCTTTCCAGGCTTCTCACTTTTGAGAGTGCAGCAGCCCTTCCAAAAAGGTAAAAGATCTTAATTCTACAAAAGAAAGGCTTGAACACTATTTTGTACACTCTGCAGAGTAACATTTGGACATAATATGGTACAGTTTTTCAAAACTACATTTGGACAAAGTACTCCGTGACATGACACAGGTTTTTTTTTAATATGCAGCATGTTAGATCCCAGAACGCTTCATTTTCTTTGATATTCACCAAGAAAAAGAAAAAGCTGCTAATTCTAAAAAAAAAAACAAAACAAAACCAAACCCAACTCTGGTGTTTTGTCTCAGATGACCATAATTAGAATGCTTTTGAACAGAAGAGATTGTGTGTTAAAACCTTCTCTGAAGCAAAAGAGCACTGAAAAGGGACTAAAATGCTTCAGCTGTTCTCCAAATTGCAGGTCCTGTTTTCAATATTCTCCAGCAGCTACAGCTCTACTTTGGAGCATCTTATACCAATGATGTGCTGACTGAGAACCAAATAAAGCTGCAGATTCTGTAGCTGAAGCAATCAAATTGTCACAAAGTAAGAATTTGGATGGTTGATTAGACCAAGAGCTCAGTCCTCCATCTCTTCCACTCTGCAGTGACATCTTGGGAAAATACCTGTTCATCCTGGAACAGAGCTATTTTCTCATGTACATCAGTTTCAGAATTCCCTGGACATTGCTCCGAAAAACCAAATCATCTTTTTTGTGTGATTGCAGATGAAGGTAGTTTAGAGTCTGCATCAGAGTCTAAGGCATCTCAAAAGTGCAAAACATCACCCAGAAAAATAAAGATAGCTAATTATGATGCAGAAAAAGCTTATCTGACAAGATCATGATCTCACTTTAAAATGACTCCAGGTAGAACCAGAGGACATCAAGTGTCACAGTGATCTCCAGATTCACAGCTTAGTTCTAGCTCCAATAATTAATTGAAAGTTAATACTGCAGAGGAAAGTGCAACATAATAACAAAGATTGAGTTTTAATTTTCTGAGAGATTTTTCAGAGATTACCACAAAAAAAAACTTGTACTGAACACAACATAAAATGTTTTAAGTGCCTCAACTTGACTTTTGGTGATCTGCTTGTATTTTAACATATTTATAAGAAATTAATTTCTTTCTTTCCTATGCTGTGAGTAGATGCAAATGCATTTTATACAGTTGTGCCCTGTCCTAATTCCACTGCAGGGACACCCTGGAATATTCCTCCTCCTTGGAGTACTCCTTGCAGGAGCAAATCCAGGTTTCCCAACAGGGGCAATCCTTTGGGAACTGACTGCCCCATTCTGCCATATCAGTCCCAGTTTCCACAGTGGTCTCTGCTGATATATTTACCATTTTGACCAATGCTTCATCCAAATTTTCATACCTGAAAATGCATTTTAAAATAAATGGTGTTCTTTAGTGGGGGGGGTGGGGGGAGGGAGAGTAGGTGTGGAATTATTCTCCTTTAATATCTGCTTACAGATCCAGATACATCACAAAAGCTGCTGGAGCACAGTAACATTAATAAAAGGCTGGTTTCCATGGAGAACAAAAAAGGTCAAATCATAATTTATTGAAAAGAGTTCAACTCCATCAGTTAAGACTGATACACACTTTTGAAAATAATTTTAAAATGGCACCTATGCCAATTGCTTACATGGCTTATGATCTGCAACTTGAAGGCAACATCTCAGGTAAAAGCTCTCATGAAAATACATTTTTTGTTGCAAATGAGAAGTAGATGGGAAGATAAAGCAGGTGAAAGAGCTACAGGAAGTAGAGCTGCATGTCATGCACTCGTGGGGTGAGGTGTGCACAGCGAATTTGATTTCTGTAATTAAATGTCAGGCTACATAAAGCAAGAATATAATTAGTTCAGCATAATTTAGTGCCATTCAGATGGAACTGGAGCCTTGTGTACTCACCAAACAATTTGTACTAAAACAACACAAGCTGTTCAAACAAATTGACATTTTTAATTCCTACTCTTAACAGACCTTTATTATCAGTTTTTGAGAGAAGATGTTTATTAGGAATACAAAATCTTTCAAAATACTTTGGAAGGATGAGATCAGAAAACGCCAAAGCCATCTATCACAAAATAATCAAGTCAAAGTAACACTGCAACAGTGTGCATTCTCTTGTTAGAATCATCTTATGAGAGGTAAAACTAGACGAAAAAAAAGGCAAATAAAATCCTCAACTTGATAAATTAATAATTTAATTGGGTTACCCAAAACCCTCTGCACTGTGAAGAGATCTGGGCACTGAAAAAGAGAAAATATAAGGGAAATCTGCTGGTCTTGATATTGTTCAAGATACCCCCCTCCTTCTTCCATTAGGGAAACACGCTCTATTCCCAAACCACTCAAAAAGTGAACTTTTTTAATATCCAAGATGAACTTCTTTCATACCAACACCTTTAATTAATACTAAATACTTATATAGAGACCCTTAGACTCAGAGAAGATGCATTAAATACCAATGCTCCTGTATTTAATCCACATCTGAAATTCTTACTCAAGGAATAAAGATTCAGCCAAGAAACAAACAAACAAAACAAAACAACCACACTCCTAAAGAAATTAAAATTTTGTTAACTAATGCAAAATACAATCCAATCAGCAGTTTCCTGGTTTTAACTTTACTCAAGGCATTACTGGATCAGCTTATGTTCCAAAATTGCATTGATGCTACTTTCAAAAAAAAAAAAAACAAACCCAAAAAACCCACAAACCCCATCATCTTCATCACAATCAAAGCAAGTAATTGTGCACTTTATGCATTTATTGCTAATTATATTTGGAATGTGAATCATGTTGTTCCCTAGCCTTAATCTCATTTAAGAAAAGATTAACCTTTCTTGACTTTTCACCGCAGAATCAACTCCTGAGAATGACAACATGAGAACGGGCACAGGACACTCACACAGCCCTTAAAGGTTACAGCACCTTTCCAATTACTCTCATATTGCTGCATCAGACTACATAGTCTGTTTGCAAGGCACAATTTCTGCATTTCATGAAGTTCTAATTAGAAAATACTGAAAGATTTTCTTACAATACAGAACAGTCCCTTTCTGTACCAGACAGAAAACATTTTGATTCTGAACACAAATTACTGCAGCTCCACAGTTCTGGAAGCTGCATAAAGACCCTCATAGCTGAATATCTAAAGTAAAACCTGGCCAAAACATTAAAATAACCTGAAACACACCTACAGCAAATGAGCAATGCTGACAGTGAACATGACTTAGCTGGATCAAGCAGAGTACTGTTCCCCTCCAGAATGATATTCCCAAAGGAGTAATTTGAAATTAAGCTTCCTCCCTGAGCAATACTCAGCCCCATATATATTCACATTGTTGGAATAACCCACAAAGCTTCTTATGCTTCCCACTACAAGACTCATTTTTATTTTTAAATATCTACATGGGGGAGGGGTGTGAAGGAGTGTTGATAGCTTGAAACTGGTTACACAAGCATACTAATAAAGGGAAGGAATTCTCCCAGCAAACAGTTTGTGCACAGATGCCGTAGCCTTGAATTCACAGGAAACCCACAACCATCAAAGAGGAGCGTTCCAGAGAGCCAGAATGTGAGATGGTGCACCATGAGTGACACACTCACTCAGGCATTTCACATCTGAGGAATGAACTGGTCAGCCATGGGCTACCAAACCCCTGCCAGCTGCTTCCTCCTGGCCCAGGCACCCCTCCCAGGGCAGCACAGAGCTCTGCCCCACCTGCCCCACACGGCCACTCAACACCAGGGCTTTGCAGAAATGATTGTTAACCGAGCTCCCCCTCAGAGCAAGCAGAGTGAGGGGATTAAGGTGTATCCTTCTGCTCCAAAGTGGCTTTGTGACAGCCGGGGCACGGCGCGCAGCGAAACGCGCGGTGTAAGGCAGCCAGTTGTGTTTTGGAGCCTCTCTCTGCCAAATACTTTCTTAAGCTAATATTGATACTTCAACCACAGCTCGAATTCTCTGACTGAAGTAAATATGCCTTTATAGTGGATTGCTTTTTCTGGACTTTTGCCACTCCAGACATTATCCTTCGCTAATGACAGAAATGGGACTAGCCCTTGTCGAGGAACTGCTTAAGAACACACATTCTGCTTTTTCTTTTTGTGAGCACAGAATATGGAAAGCATTAACTTATTGAACTATACACACCAAATACGCCTTTAAAAATTAAACATTTTAGCTTCTCTTGGTACATTTAATTCTCATCCCCAGGTATTTTCTAAAGTATTATTCTCATATGCCCTTGAATTTAGACCTCATTTCATCTCTGCAGAGCTCCCAAGCAGCAGATCTTGTCAGACAATGATTTGATTCGTCACACTACAGTGGGTGAGATGGATTATGCCCCTGATCCTGCAGCACCAAGTGAAACGACACATTTCCTGCACATTATGGAGCCATATATTAACGCTGAGTACAGCTCTGTGGTGCCTCCATGAACAGTCCCCAGGATTCCTTCAGCCTCTTACCTCTCAACTTAAAAATTATTTCCCTTAAAAATTATTACAAATAAAACCTGATTAGCTTAACTGTAAATATAAGTATAATATAAAGATTCAATGTCTGTTTGTGGAGGTTGTTTTTGCTTTGTTGCTGGGGTATTTTTATTTAACTATACCTCTTTTTCCATTAACAAGAGTCGTTCAGCTTTGCTAACTGGACACAAGCTGTGATACCAATGCAATCATTTAATCTCCAATAATTCAGTCTAAGAAAACATGCAGATGCAATCACTGCTCCTCTGAGGTGACATCCTAACAGTGGATCAGCAAAGGAAGTCAGAGATCACAGCCACAAGTGAGTCATGCTGATGCCAAACCCATCACCACAGCTGTCAGGAAAACCTCACAGGACCATTAGCCTGCAGTAGCTGTTATTACACATTAGCATTAAAAAGCCTACAAGTGAGTAACCATGATTCCTTCAGAAACAGCACAAAATACTCAGCTCCTAAATTTTTTCAGTAGGTAGAAGTTAAGGGGACAATTGTTATTTCTTTAAAGACAATTTGTAACACCATGTTTCAAACATTCCTTTAATATGTTTTTAATTATTAAAAACTGGTTACCAAAGATCAGAAGCAGTTCCCATGAAAGTCACAGAGTCTTGAAGAGCAGACACTAAATTTCCATGGGAGATAAGCTCTTCTTCCAAATCTGCCATGCCCCTAAGACACACAGCCAACACTGCTCATTTTAATCACTCAAGTTTGTATCCTCTCCTCTGGACAGTGCCTTTCTATGAGGATGTGATACCTGGTAAAGAAAGTAAGCCATGTGCAACAAATGCAGAGTTTTAGAGAGACCAGGGAGATCTGCCCCCATCAGCAGTTCACTGTCACTGTGTTTGAACAGGTTTGCACAGCTCCAGGGAGCTGAGCTGAAGTTAATTGCTGAAGGGGACTTGCAATTGCACAAAGTCCCCAGTGTTCTCAAGGTTTACTTGCAAATAGTCACAAACACTGAATTTCCATTCATTTTAAAACTCCACCAATATTCAAAATCCTCATGGAGGATTACATGGCTCTCTCATAAGGGAAAAGAAAGAAGACAAAACTCTGGAATCCATATGTACTCTTCTCATAGCTCATAGCTAATTTCCCACGTCCTGCATTGGACATTTAAAGGACCAACCAATGCACAGATTTTTAGAAGCGCTCTTCAATTGAAGTATCCACAACTATAATAGGGAAGATTAAAAACTCAAAAAACACTAGGAAGATCCATGCAGAAAGTGACTTCATTAAAAGAGAGTGATGTAGAGATGATTTTCTGTTCTGGGATTTGGGTTTTCAAGGAGGTTGTTTTGATTTGTACTGTTTTTCTATTTTTCTATTTTTTTATTTATTTGAATTGAAGGTTGCAAAAACAACTGCAGAACACAGGTCACCAGCCACTTCTGCTCCTGTTTCTGATGACTAAGAGTAGCCTTTTGCAATTTACTGTAATTTCAAAAAGGATAGGAATGAAACAAAACATCTCCTCCATGCATCTCTTTCTCTACTTTTCCACACATAACCAGAAGGGAAAAAACCCCAAAGTGTGTTTTCGCTCATCTGGTTAGAAGTTAAATTTCAGAGATAGCAAATGGCAGCACTACATTCATGGTCCTCTGAGGAAAGAAAATGCAGTTATTGAAGCCACCCATACAGGGCACAGAGAATATCACTCCCCACAGCATGCAGCCAAGCAATAGCTAAAAACACAGCAATTTCTTAAATTCAAGTCCTGTCCTGCACATCAGGTGCCAGAACTTCCACTACAGGGGGAAAAGTGCCATTATCCAAGCTGCTGCTGTAAGAAAGCACCACTTCAGTGTATCCAAACTTCCAAAACCCTGGGATGGATTTCTAGTTCTCACTGCCTGAAAAAACGTGGTCTTCATCTAAGACTTGAATTAAATGGCCATTAATATCATAGGAAACAAAAAAACCCTGTGGTTTGCCCACAAGAGGAACTAAGACCAAATTCTTCATTTTCAAAAACGTGAAGATTCTACAGATGACTAAAGTAGGATCAAAGCGTTATCAAATGGTTCTATGTGTGAAAAGAAAAAAAAAATCCAAAACAAACCACCCAACAATTAGTCTTCAACGGAATTACAAATAGCTTTACAAACTGAGATAATGGCCTGTTAACCCGCCTGCCCTATTTCCCAAATGCAAGAGTTAATTTCCCATTTAGACCCAGATCCTCATTAGCTCATTTCCAAGGCAACTTTCCCTCACCCCTAACCTGCACATCAGCTCATCTTGGAGTTACTGCCAGATTTTGAATTTCACTAGTAGCTTACACAAAAGGAAGATTTTTCATTGCAGTTGAACTGACTCTGTAAAATCTTTTGGTACATCTGAGAACTGGTATTATTACTGATTTAACTGGACCCTATAACAATTATAATAATTTAACTGAACCCTATAACAAAGACAGGTAGCTTCATATAAATGTTGATAAATATTTAGAAATGCAAAAATTTGTTCTGTGTATTCGTGACACATATCTGGCTTTACAATTCAGATCTGTCAAATATCACAGACATGGTTTTGGAAACAACACAACACGTTAACCAAGCAAAAATGTCAGTAAAACACAGCCTCTATAAATAAATAAATAGACAAGTTGGCTGATAACAGTAAATGAAGTTTTCTGGAGCAGTCAGATATTATTGTTCTTTGTGCCTTACCCAAGGAGGTTTTATACATTAATGCTGCAGGTGTCATATCACCCACCAACAAATGTAAATTGAATGCAATCAACTCAAGAGGCTGGTTTCCATTTCAGCTCCTGTAAGGTTATACAGAAAGGCCCCAATCTTCTTAATGGGGATGCCTAGCTCTGGGTGTCACATCAGGACAGCAAACAGAAAAGGCAGCTTCACTCACCAAAAAAACCAAATAGTAGAAACAGGAAGAAATAAAAGCCCAGATGAACCAGCTGCTTTATTACAGCAAATTCTGTAATAAACAGTGATCTCCCAAATCCTGCTTACACCCCAAAATTCACTGATCAAATTGTGCTTGCCGAAACACCACCAGCTAATGCAAGTTTTAAAGATACCAAAGAACCTTCACACTTAGAACCAGCAAATACACACACACACGAGTTTATAACTCTGCTACTGGGGAACAAAGAAGCCAAGCACCATTTCCCCTCCCTGCTCTTCATCCTCTCCATGCAGTCAGTGGTTTGTGCAGGACCTGGAATCTCCCTGGCAGCACCAGCTCCTGCCCAGGGAGGGAGAGCGGGGCAGTGTCCTCACCCCTGGGCATGCCCTGGGTACCCAACACAGAGCAGGAGCAGCTCCCAGGGCTCAGAGAGAGCTGGAGCCCTGCAAACCACAGCATCTCCTGCTGACACCCAAACTGCTCTTTATTTCCACCAACTACCCAGACTGAAACCCAGAAGCTTCATTTCCCTTAAAAGGTATTATTTACAAATTTCTTTTAACTCCCTTTCTGTTCACCTAACAAATCTTTGAGAACTAAGATCTGTTGCATCATCCCCAGTATCTGGGGCCTATATTCTGTTATTTCCTCTCTCTGGAGCAGGATTTCTGGCTCAGTGTGCCTGGGCTCTGTAGCTTTGTTCATCCCTGAGGATTTTCTGACCCACTCACGGAGCCGTCCTGTGGGATCCAACAGGTCACTGCAGTTGTCATTCAGGAGTGGGCAGCCAAAAGCAGCAGCTCTGACTTGGTGGGTCCAGCCACCCCCTTTTCAGCAATTCTGCTACAGCTGAGATGCCTTCCCAAACACCAAAGCTTCAGGAGCTCTTTTCCTCCTCCCCTCCTAAGCACGAAGAGGAGGCACAAACACATCCTGTCCTTAGGCACAAAAATAAACATTTACCTTCCAAATAAACACTGCTACTTTATTTGGGAAACTTTTATGAAGTCAAATGGTGACAGAAGTAGCAGCTTTTTTACAGGAAAGGGAGATGTACTAAATGAAGAGGTTTTAAAAATAATTTTGGCAAAATAAACTGACTACTTTTCACCCCTACTTTATAATCAATAGAATTTTGTCAATCTTTGCACACTTATAATACTTAAAATACTTATGATTAATCACAGCCTTTTGTCCAAAGTTTACAATTACCATTATTTTTCTGCGAGCGGCTAAATTATTTGTACTGAAATGAGGCAGTTTTTCAATTAGAAAGTGTTGATCTGTAGACAAAAGTAAGGTGGATGTTTACAGGGAAGGATTTTAATGTACTTTATACTTCAAGAGAATGAAAACTACATAGAATATTTATTCTTGTAAATTCTCAGATAGTTAATAAGGACAAATTGAGCAGCTGGCTTCCTGCCTAAACAAATACAAGAAAATTGTTTGGGTTATTTGGCTAACTGGATTTTAAAAAGCCCAGAAGAAAAACACACATAAGGTTTCCAAAAGCAACCACTCGGAATATTTACATTACAAGGCTCTGTGTCCCTGCTCACCTCTGAGGAATGGTCATTAACTTCCCACCCTTCTCCACCTGACCCACCCCCATCCCGCTGCTTCACACCCCTCGCAGCCTTTGAACAGCAGCTGGTTTTCTGTACAGCTGAGTTTGGTCACCACTGAACAGGACAAGCTCACTCAGCCTCCTGCTCGGCTGGCAGGAGCAGCACAGGCAGGAATTCCCTGCCCCAGGCACCTGCAGAAGTGTTCTGTGACTGTGCTTGTGCCGTTTGTCTCGATACTTCCCATTTTAGTTGCTGCAGGAAAATCGTCTGACAGCTCTTTACAGGGGGCAGATCAGCTAAGGGAGGGTCACTGATAAGGGGCACAGACAGAATTCATCCTTATCTCTCCCTCTGATAATTCTGCAAACAAGGGAGAAGCTGCAGAACTGGGATTTAAAGTCTGTCTGCCTTTTTAGGATGAGAAAAAAACCCCAAACAGCTGTACACTCTTTTCTATTTAAAGACCGACCGAAGCTTTCTGCATCACAAGTTCACTAATAGCAAAAATCCACTCTGAAGTGAAGCTGATGAGCAGGCCTCCTCCTAAAATGCCTAAGCGTAAGTCAGAGATGTAATCTCATCCCCTCTTTAAGTTTATATTTACTTTTCTGTTTCTCTGCATAATCTCTTTTTGCAGCAAGCTGAGGGTTATTTTTAACGTACAGACTGTATCTATAAATGCAGTGATTACCTTCCATCAGATGAAATGACAATTTAAAAAATAAATGAGGAAAAAAACAGACAAATCTAGCAACACTTGTATATAGAATCTATTTCTTGCAGATCTATAAATAGTCTGTAAAATTCATAAAATAGACAAGAGAAAATAAACTTACATTAAGGTATACAAAGGAAAATGTTACATTTATCTGGCATTAGATTACTTACAAATTAAGCAAAGTAAAATTTGCAGACTCCCTAACCCAGAAGAGAGATGCCATGGTAACTACACCTGTGATTTTGCATTTCTGTGGTGCAGAGTTTGGACCCTTCATGTCCAGAGTCCAAACTAACATCAGAAAACAAATAGCAAATAAATATTCCAACCAAGTCAAAGTTAGGCGAAACAACACTCACGATGGAAATAGCAGAGATAACACATGTACACCCAGCTGAGGGAACAGATAGATTTCTTATTTCTGAAAGACATAAGACTCTTATGGCTTACACCTTAACAGGCAGAACAGGCTCCATGGGAGAACAGCACTTTTTTTATCACCTAAATATTTTCCCATTTTCACATTTATATTGGAGAACATTTCCAAAAGCAGGTTAGATTTAAGTCAATCAATACTCTAACACTTCTAACACTATATAAGTAATTCTTCATTTTAGTGTTGTAGTTTTAAAAATTGCTAAAGTTAATTTAAATTTCTAAAGCCACAGAGGTTAATGCTTTGATCAGCCAGTTAAAACAAATGCACATCCATGTATGATTTCAAAAAGATCAGTGTTTAATGTCCTTGCAAGGCTCCAGGAGCACTTCCACCTCCAGGCATGCTGACACCTCCAGTCAGTCTCCCCTGACAAGTCACCACCTCAGTCCACACTCAGGCTGTGGAGCTGAAGGAATACCATGAACCACTTGAGAGTAAAATCCTGCCCCTAAACCTTGCAGCCACCAACAGGAGCCAGAACTCAGATGGAAATGTTCCACAGGAGCTCCTCATCACCTGCATGGAGTCAGCCCCACAACCCAGCCCAGGCAAAATCCACCTCTTCTCCTCCCTGTCACTCACCTCCAAACTCCTCACGTGCTCCCAAAGGGTTTCCCCCACACTTAACCAGTATTTCAAGTTAACTTATCTCTGGTTTGATACCTACTGACAAATATTTTCTCATCTGCCACAACAGTTCTGCTTCACAGGATTTCCCAGTGCAGACAGAGGAACAGCATCACACAGCTCATTCTCATTGCCCAAACACACTGGAATGGACAAAGAAAACCATGAGCTTACAAAACCCTAATTTCACACAACATTTACTGAGATACAGGACATAGGCTTGTGAGACAATCTTTGCTAGCAAGAAGTCAAATAAGAAAAAAGAAAATCAAACAAACCAAAGTCACAAGGAATTGACAAACTCAATCATTTTATGCAAAGGTGGCCAAAAGGTTTCCACAGCTTGAAATGCAGATCTTGACTCACCTTGGCTTCTCTCAGGAAAAGCAGAGATGGCCAAGCTGTGTAGTACATTTTCTGCTTGTCTGAATAGGAGACTAAAACCATAAGTACACTCCACCACTAGGCCCAGTCTAGTTGATGTTAATGCTCAACATCAAAGAAAAATTCAAATTTACTCCTCAAAAAATGTCTACCTGGATTAGCACAGTCTGGTTCTCTTCCTGTGGCCCAAATATCTCTCAGAAAACATTCTTGTGAATTAAACACTGCCTTCAATTATGTCTCATTACTACAGGAGCAGCAGACTTTTCTCTGAACCCAACATTCACAGTCCCTACTCTCAGGAGATTTTTGAATCACCAGAGAGAGAGAATTCTCCTCAGAATTTCCTGGGACAGCTTAGAGCTATCTGAGTGCTAAATTCTCCTCCTGATTTGTCTGTCAAAGCCATCCCCAGAATTTTTATGAAACACCTTAGGAAAGCTCCATCTGTTTTGTGGCAAATCAGCAGAACTTCACCAGAAGCACTGTAGCTAAGAACCATGAAGGCTCTAAATCTGCATGTCTACCAGCTCACTTTAGTTCAGAATAAAGTCACTGAAAATGCACATGACTGACATAAAAGTGTGGGCAAATGCTTTTAGATACCACCCACACACAGAACCTGGTTTGTCCATTATCACCATCTCTCCCCCTTTCTGGTGGCTGTTACTTGGAGAGCAGCTCTGACATGGCACCCTCAGGGACTTTATTTCAGAAGAAATACAGAAAACCTACACAGCAATCCAAATAAGGATGTGAGGTGCAAAGCAAAACCCAGCAATGAATCAGCCCCAAGGAAATCAAGGCAAGCTTGGAAGACCTTGAAGAGTATTAAAAGAAATAACTGTCTAAAAAGTAAATCTAGTGCATTCTGTTTACAAAACCACCATTCCCTGACTAAGGGTTTGCTCCACTCTGTGAAAATCACCCACTCACAATTGTGGAGCTTTTTTCCCATGATCACTCAACAGCCCTGCTCCACCAGCCTCAGAATGGAAGCTGGCTCTGGCCCCTGTTTTTAATGTCCTTTTTTCCCTTTATCACTGTTATCCTGCAGGGAAGGGGAGGAATCTCTCTCATTCTGCCATGCACTGCTGCTGTTCTCAGAGAATATCCTCAAACCCACACAAACAAAATATTTCCCAGTATTTGTAGCAACTGCTATTGAAAATAGTTGTTTTATCAAGTATAACCTTTATCAAGTTTGATATGGAAGTAGGCAATGAACTGCATCATGCAGCTCTACGTGGTTCCAGAACTGAGTAGAAACTGTGACTATTTGGATTCAGTTTGCCATAAACCAGCAGGGTTTGCAGGAGGAGTCTGGAGGGCAGTGACAGCTCACAGCTGAGCACTGGGGAAGTGCTGCAGGGTGCAACTACAAATACAGCAAGGTACATGCAGGGAAGAAAGACTGTACTGAAACAGAAGCAGATTTTTCTTACTTTTAAGGGGTACACTGTCTGTTTTCTATAGGTCAAGTCCTGAGCCCAGCATGGAGCTCCATTAAAGGTGCCATTTACAGTCTCTCTCTGAACTCCAGTTACTCTTTCCCATTCTCTCTTTAGAAACTTCTCATGATTTTCAAGCCATGTATTTTCATCTCAAATAGTTCTTTGAGCACACCTTTCCCTCCAGCAACTGAACCCCAGCACTCTCAGTACTTGGAAGGCACATTAGTCTGGAAATTTAGCCTGACTTGAATAAGGCAGCCAATAGGAACAAGATGGATGATTTGCTATCAGAACAACACGATCTGAGCTCTGACAACACAAGCCTTGCCCATCAGGAGCTCAGACAGCTCCTTGCAGATAAGGTTCTGGAACATTAACTTCTACACTTGCAGTGTGTTGACTGCCAGGAGCCAGACCACACAGATCACAGCTGGACAGAGCTCTCTGACTGTGCTCAGTTTTGACAGAGACAATAACTTACCATATTTATGCATTTGTGATTTGGTTTGTGCTGTTAAACTGTTGCCAAACACAAGCCTGCTACACTCATTCCTTCCTAATACCTTCAAGAATCCCAAGAACCAAGTCATCTTCAAAACATGCATGAATACCTCACATATGGAGATCTTCAAAGACAGAAGATTCCTCAGCAGATTCTTTGCACAACTTTCAGCAGTTGTACATTTCCTTTTCACATCTTGAGCTGATGACAGGGAACAAGATGCCAGTTTTTCCAGGCACAGGAACACACTGCAAAGCACTCTCACACCATTCATGAGGTTGTTACAGACCTAACTCTTCTTCCCATGTGAGATCAAAACATTTCACACACAGCACTACATGAAAACAGCGTAATTAAAAACATACTTCAAAGTGACTGAGTGTGTCAATCATTATGGTATTCATGCATTCACACTGCAAATCTCTTCTACACATCTGGGCATTTTTAGGCTTTCACCTGCTTTTAAGAATGCTGGAAACTTTGAGAAATTCCTATATGTTTCCAGGCAGCTCTGTTATCTCTCCATCCTTTGAAGATTGCCCCACAATTCATACCTGTTCCTCTCTCCACTTCATCCCCAAACTTCCCAAGAGCACCAGTAATATTCTGTCACTGGTTGCACTGAACACACCCAGCACTACAGCATAGCCCTGCCTCAGCCTCTGACTCCAGGATTATGTGCCCAGAAGTTCTTGGGGTGACCTCTGAACCCCTCAGCTAAGAGGTTGAGATTTCCTCAGAAGCACCTTTCAGGCCCTGCATGTCCCTCTGTGCAAACCGAGCCCTCAATGGAGCCACTGGTGACAGCACAGAGCAAACATGCACTTTGTGCTTATCCATTCCATTTATCCTTTGGGCATGAAACACACCTAAAACCCAAAGTCTCAGGACAAACCAGACTCAGCTGTCACCTCAAGTGAACAGCTTTATTTCTGGGAAAAACCTGGCTATTACTTCTACACCTGGTTTAGCTGCTTCTTAGTGAATAAATTCTCATTTAGGAAATGGATGTTTTTTAAGAGACAACCCATCAATCTCAAATACTAACAAGAGCCCACTTGACTGCTGACATTCAACCTAACTTTGCAAATAAATATATAAAAATCAACACTGATTCACTCTGAATACTTTAGATATACTACTTACACCTTCCTAGGTTTGGTTTTCTAGGCAACCCAAATGCATCAGTGTTATCACCATCAAGACTCAGAATGTTGTCCCCCAGCCAAATGCTCCATGTAAACTCTCAGCTGGTCAGGAAACAGTCCCAGATTTACACCTGGGGCCAAGGCAGACAATTCCAAGCTTCCACAGCAGATATTCAGCTCTGTGCCATGAGTCATGGCTGATGTTTCTGATTCCCATTGCTGCAGAGGAGTGGGGGAAGGACAGCTCTGTGTGGGAAAGAAATCTCCATCCAGGCAGCATTTGGCATAGAAGTCTGCAAAGCTCTGCTCATTTACAGTATTATTCTTGAAACACTAACCTGTAAGTGTTCTGCATTTACTAAAGAAATAGGTTGGATGGCTTAATTCAAACAATCAGATTAACACAGCAAAATATAATTACTGACATGTAAATTGCAGGGACTTGCTTTTAGGGTAAGTTTTCTGTAACTTACACATGAGTAAAGAATGTGGAATTGTATTTACTGAAAGTTGAAGCATGTAAGGAAATGAAAAATCAGAAAGATCAACTGGAAATGTCATTAGTATTGTGAGGGAACAAGAAATAAATCAAAGGCCAGTGATCAGAAAATAAATCAGAGCACTATTTAAGGCCTGACACACAGGCTCTTTGGGAAGAGTTTAATCTGCATTTCTGTCACTTCCAGGTCTGCCATAATCAGCTTTGAGCCATTAAACTGTCCCTGCCCTGGCTGGCAGCTGGAAGCACCCACACCTGTGATCAGGAAACAAGGCTGGAGAACTTCAGGGCTAACCCAGGTAAAAGCACTTGGGCTTTCCTTCTGCCACCCCAGTGGATTCCTCCTCCCTCTGCTGAACACCCAGAGGAGAAGTTCCCCAGGCAGTCCTGTCCCCTGACATTTTAGTGTACTAGGAGTACTTTGAGTTGTTTACTTTGCTTTTGGCTCTAATTAGTGCCCTTTCAGAATATACTTTTGTTATTTGTTAAATAAGGGTAAAATACTTTTTCATACTCCCTCAATATGCCACATGATCCTCTATTTAGGATACAGAAAAATCAAGTTTAAGTAATTTTGGGATCAGTAATATATAAGTACCCTTGATGTAGGTAAATTTTATAAGAAGAAAAGAAAATTAGCGTAATTTATGAGAAGATTATTTTAATCCAAAGAAAAAACTCTGAACAACTGAGTAGCTGTTAACTTTTCAGATTTTCTCAATATCTGAATGCACTTGTTCCAACCCTTCTCTGTCCTCATGCATTGCTCAGGATGTACATGTCAGCAACATTAAAATGATGGCCCATTTGACACCCCCCCAAAAAATCATCTGCTTCTTTGTTAGGTTGGGGTTTTTTCCCCCTTATATTTCCCCTCCCTTTCTTCTTTAAACAAAGTATGGCAACAATTTGATAGCCCAGCAGCGTTTTGCCCTCCTGAACCCTGGCAGTGACCCAGAGGATTTGCTCTCTCCTGCTAATCACAAGTCTGGCTGTGGCCATTTCCCATGACATAGCTGAAATTCTCCACAACTGGCCCTCTCAGCCTCACTCCCCAGCCCATACTGAAACCATTTTCTGCTCCTCAGTCCCTGGAGCCACTCCCTGGACAGGCTCTGGCCACGTCTGGGCTCCCAGACCTGCCCACCAGCAGCAGTAGCAGGTGCTCTTATCTGACACACACTTTAAAAGGAAACCAAACTTAAATGCGAAAAATACACTCTGCACGTAGTGAAATGGCATTTTTAAATATTTATCTCAAGCTCATAAACTCCAGGCCTGTTTCTGTTCCAGCCTGGCTGCTGTTCCAGGCTCACCACCACACGTTCTCTTCAGTGGTGCACAAAAACGGCTCCGATTTATTTTATTCCTTTCTATCAATATCAGGAACCATTTTGTCAGGAACCATAACTCAGTTTCTGATCTGTGTCTTTCTATTATTATGTCACAAAAACTGGGCAACATCAGTGTTGAAGAAAACTGCAACAAAAATTACTTAGATCACTCACTCAGATTTCCCCATTTCAAGTTCATTGTGCTTAACCAAAAAATTCCAAGATTTTTCAAGGCAAGGCACAGCTAAACTCTTTGTGTCCTGTCTCTATACAAAGAGACTATTTAATCACTGATTTACAACTGCTGAAAAATCATCAGTACTTCAGGAACAGGAATGATCACAATGCAGTCTTTTTAGGATTTACTTATTCTGTAATAACTTCAGACAATTCAAGTAATGTCTGATTTTCCCAATATTCTTGTTAAAACCCAAGCCCAGAAATTTCTAATTCTACAAAAGCTTTCATTCAAAAATTCCCAAGTATCTCAATAGCTGGCTATTTATATAATATGCCAATAATACAACAAGCTAAAGGCAAAGAGTAGCATTACTCTAACTCTTTTATGGAATATATAACAGTATGCACATTGGTAATTATTTGGGCTGTTGCATTACATGCTGTTTTTATTAAGCACTGCATTTCCTCGAAAAACAGCCCCAATGTCCATACTAAGAAATGGTTTCCAAGAGCAACTCAGCAGCAGCACAACACACACAAGAGCAGGGATGGAAAAAAGTACCTACCAAGAGGGTGAGTAAAATGTATGGGTATGTGGAACAACCAGCACACAAAGATGTTTGGCTACCTACAATAAAATAAATCACCAGCTCTTAACACCAGAGCTGTCTAACAGTAAACTAACCCACACCAAGTTACTTAATTCAAAATGCCATCCCATCCTCTAGGATCCAAGCTGTTTAAATAATACACTTAATTCAACAACTGAAAATTCCAACCAGGACACCAAGCCTTGCCCACCACATTCCAAAATTCCTTGCCCTTATCAGGTAATTTTTTTGCCTTAGTACCTTATAATTAATATTTCCAACAGGACTTCAAAAAAATCAGTCCACATACTCAGCTTATAGTCACTGAAGAAGTGTTTTTCCATGCAGGATTTTTGTTTCCCCAAAGTATTCCCTAACACAGTTCAAAATGTTGAGCAGAACAATGTCAGATTTCCAAGAGAGGGATTCTGCACACACCTGAGAGAGTTCAGTGCTAAGAGACACAGTCAGAACCACCAAAAATGCACAATTTGAGCCCCAGCTGCTCCTGACTCTCTGTAACTTGGTACATTTAGAACATGGACTCTGCTGTGCCAAGGCAACAACATAAGACAGCGCTGTATTTTTAAAAAATTTTTTTTCATTGTCTGACTTTAGGTTTTTTTGGATGGGTGGGGTTTATTCCAACAGTCAGCAGAAGTTCAAAAGAACTGCATTTCTTCCAGGGGTGGCCAAGGATGGCCTTTGCTGCCAGGTTTGATTTCAGGCAGTGAAGCAGAGTGTGCTTGCAGAGCTGCAGGAGATGGGCAGCCTGGCCCAGCCCTGGGATAACCCACCCTGGCACTGCAGGACTGGGAATCTGGATCAGGAATCCTCACCCAGCTCCTCTGGCCATGATTTAGCCTGGAAAAACCCCAAGTGCCACAGCAGAACACAGCAGCTGTCACAAAATCCTCCTCCAGGCTGGCAGATGCCAGTTCTGGCTCCTCTTCTCACTATATGGATCACTCTTCTGTCCTCTAATATTTTTACAAGTGAAATAAATGCGACCAATTTTTTCACACCTCCACAAAATCTTGCAAAAAAGAGCCCTAAGTCCCATTAAAAGTCTCTAAATGTGTTTTAGCAAGGGATAATAGTTGCCAATAAGTAAAAAAAACCCACATTATCCATCCTTTCATTCAAATGCTCAGGTGCCTTGGGTAATTCAAAGGAGTAAGAGCACAGCAGATCAACTGTAATTTCTACATTTTCTCTTAGGAATTATAAAATGCATAACCCTATGCAATGCTAATCAATAATGTACTCGTCTCAGTAAGCACCATCACTACATGGTAATGAGTGGGATGTATGGATTCATGAGAAGTTACTGTGTAAAGTGTGTACTCAATTATTTGCACTCCCTTCAGAATAGCAAAGTAGAGAATAATTTAATAATTACATAATTAAAGATAATTATGCTATCTGGAGTTATTTAAGATGCAGGGCTATGAGGTGATGTCTGTTTTCAGTCTGTGAAAATACAAAATGAGGAGACTCTAAATAATATTCTATGGTTCTAATCAACTCACAAACTGAATTTGTCTTTTATTACAATAATAAATTTAAATCAGAAAAACATTTTCAATATCTCATTTTTTCTTCAAAAATAAACCTTCCTAAAATTAAAGTACTTGTCTCATCCACATAGTTAACAGTTACTTCACATATTACCTGTCCCTGACATGGCAGTCTCCACAGCATAAATCATTTCTTTGGCTGACTAGCCAAGAACACTAATTCATCTGCATAACACAAATGTTAGATTTTGGAATTTTTGTTTTAATATTTTGTATACAGATGGTTGCCAGAAAAACTCACAGAAACGTTTTTTGGAAAAAAAAAAACACTACTTGAAAAAAATCTTTTGAAACTCAGCATAACCCAGTGGACATTCAGACAACATTTCCTCTAAACCACTCTTCTTTTAAATATTTGAGATTTTTCTGTAATTTCAATTGATTGCTGACGTTGTAGAAACATCACCTTAGAGACTGCTTGGAAATAAATTCAAATATTAAATCAAGATAATCAGATTAAGGTGAGAAAGAGAACAAACCTTTTTCTGCTTTCAGGTATCTGCAACCTGAAATTAAGTTAATAACATTTAAATTCAAAAGACAGAGTATTAGATAACGGGAGGTTGAGCCCAATGCGCCCTGCTGTCAGATTTACCACTGGATGTGAGCCTGAAATGCCTCCTCCTGTAGGAAAATCTGGATCCTCCATCCATGCCAAGTCAACTTGAAGCAGGATCTTGGGAAGGAAATCCCTGAGAACAGGAGCCATCTCTACTGTACTCCCCTTTTCCTTTTTATGCTGTTTTCAAACAGAATCTGGGCAGCAGCTCTCTGCCTGTGCTAAGTGACCCCAGCACAGCCCCCTCCATCAGCCACTCTGCTTTTACAGGCTGCTTTTAGGCAAAGCAGAAACAAAACTCATTCACAAAAGGGATAACACAAGTAAGTTCCTCCCACAATAAGATACAAAATGATAAAATGCAAAACCACTGAACACCAAGGCACATCCTGCCTCTGAAAAGGACACCGAAGTCAACATGACAAGTGGATTCAAACAGCACAGTTTAGGGTGGGACACAGCTAAAATTTACTTTCTTCAGCAGCAGTTCATCAGTTCTGGCTCCTGATGATTCTCCAGGGTTGTGGGAGTTGAAAACCAACATCTCATACTCTAACATCCTGACGATGAGCACAATCTTGCACCTCTTAGGCACAGGATCTTCCAGCACCCACAAAAACCCTCTCTACTACATTTCATCTTTCATTCTGAATAGAAGAAGGACAAAAAAAGACAAACTCCACAGCCTGGTATCCCATCCACAGGATCTGCCAAACCTTGAACCAGCTAAAAGCTTCCAAGCCCTAGATTTAAATACTGTAAATAACATATTTAACCACAAAATACTTCAGGTTGTAGGGGACCTCTGTGGTCATATGCTTCAACTTCCCACTCAAAACGCAGCCAGTAAAATGTTGATGAGGTTATTATGCTTCATTCTTTCTTATACTGTATATATAGATATTCTTATATTTCTGGCAAGAAAACCAGAAAAATCTCCTTCTACAGGAGAAAGAAACAAATGGGCTGGTTACCACAATGCTAAATATGAAAACCTTAAAAAGCAGGGACATTAGTGGGGAAAAAACAACCCAGAGACTGCTGATCCAAGACAAGCCACTGACTATTCCTACAGCTAATCCCCCAACCTGTGCAGATGAAGCCAATTGTGGAAATTTACTTAAGAAAAAAACCTCAGTGAGTATCTAAGCATTGCATAATTCAAAAAGTTCAGTCTAAAGTTACACAGAAGCATTGTCACAGGCCGCTCAGCACTGCAGCATCCCCAGCAGCCCTCTAGCTCCTGAATATTCTCTGGGAACTGCTAGAGATTGCTTCTTTATGAATATTGGAAATTTTCATACATAAAAATTGCTTCCCCTCAGTTTTTAACTGTGTTACTCTTTTGGGCCACCATACATAAGGGAGAGGCCAGGCTGAAATCCCAAAGAGCAGCTCACTCTGGCATTCTTCTTGCCAATCTGATGCTCAAACACTGGGGCACACACACAAAAAAAGCCTCAGAAACTCTCTGCTAACTGAATTCCTTCCTCATTTTCAGGGCAAGGCCACAGAGTCAAGCCTGAGTGATAAGTCCTCACTTTTCCATATTTTATGTCATGCTCAATGCGCCCTAAAGGAAGAGGAGAATCCTTTTCCGCTTTCCATTTCATTCTTTAGGAAGTAAGGACTCTCTCAAGTGAATTAAGAGAGGTGAAAAAAGACAGACTGGTAATAAAGTCTCAACTTTTACAGGTATATCATTTACACTTTCCATAAAACAGTATTTATTCACAAACCTTAACTACAAAGTGAAAAACAGTCGAGCTGGTATTTTTGCCAAGTTTGACACCCGACACATGGCCTGCTGTAAGCCACAGCTATCCACAGGCCAGCCCAGCAACTGGCCCTTTGTTCCTCTGCTTATTTAAACACAATGAAATGGGTTTACCTCATTAAAGAGGACCTGGAATAAGCTCCAGCTGCAAGAGAGTGAGGTGGTCCTCGTTTTTAAAAACCAGCATTGCCATTTGGGAAAAAAAGAGTAACAAGCAGCGAAGAAAAATATTCCCTTCAAGCAATTGAAATACCAGTTTTGAAGATAAAATAGTGCAAAACCGGAGGCCAGTAAAAAGAAACATTGTTTTCCTTTGAAGTTCACCACCAACTGGGGCAAGTGGCATGTTGCATTCCCCAGGCTCATGGGAAATTTGTTTTCTGTCCTGTCAGGAAAAAAATACCATGGTTCCACTGGAGCCTGTAATTACTGATGCATGTAAATTACACTTTATCAAAATAATCCACAAATGTTGCCTTGAAAGTCAAAACTGAGCAGCCCACCTGAGCAATGTCACCTAGCTGTGCTGCTGGGCAGGGACACTGGAGCAGAGCTGTGCATTTCCCACCTCATGGCAACCCCAGAACAGCCTCACCGAGATCCCTGGCTCACACAGGGATGTGCATCGTGTGCTCCCAGCAAAGGACACGGATTTTGGGGTTTATTGCAGCCAGCCCAATAGTTGCAGGCAGGGCACCATCCCAGGACGGTGTTCCCAGGGCAGCCCTTGGAAGCTCTTCCTGCAGCAGGAGCAACGTGAGGCCTCTGGAGCCAAGGAAGGGAAGGTGTTTAAGAGAAATACCTCCTGTAGACCAGCAATTTCAGGGCTCAAATAACACCAAGACACTGCAAAGGCTGCCACTTCTGCAGAAAAAGTCCTAGTAAAAAACCCAGCACAATGTATCAGCTCTGCTCCCAGTAAGGGATTCTAAGGTATGGGGTTAATCGAGCCATTACTGGGAAAAAGTGGAGCAGGGTGGTACAAACTCAAGGTGAAAAAAGCAAAAATTCCATCCAGTGCTTTTGAAGATACAGTCACTTTGTGCATATGCTTGCTGTAAAGAAATCAGTTTGGGGCTCAGAGCCTGAACGTCCCAGTGCACTCAGCAGCCCCCCTCACTCCCAGAAAGGGCAGCGAGGCAGGGCTGACCCAGGGGTGATTATCAGAACTTATATCAGAGCTTACAGGCAGCTCTATTCCTGTGGCTGGGGAGAGGATACAGGATAATTCTCTCAACAAAAGAAACTATATGTATGAGTGTAATATTTGGTTTCATACCAGATGCTTTTCTTGTCAGCATTTTTCCCCTCACAGTTAACCGAGCACTGATGTTGTACCATGCACAGAAACCATTCAAAACATTAAACTTAACATTCTTTCATAGATCAATAGGAATGGAGTAAATTCATATCACCTGTTTCCTGAAGAAAACATTTCCTAGATGTCTTTAGCAACAGCCCATCAGGGAGTTTAACAGAGCAAAGCAAAAGGCAAGTACTTAATTTCAAATATGCTTCAGTCAATTTTCTCAATAGTATTTGCATTTTTATTGTAGAAAATCTCTATATTCAACACTGGCAATTACTGTATATTTGAATAATATCACTTAGTTCCAAAGTATTATATAAGGAAACAGCAACAATCAGCTCATGGACTTGGTATAAAACATGGTCCTATAACCTTTTGTTTTCAGTGTGTTACACTGAGTGAAGAAATAAAAGCAGTTCAAAGGCACACCTTGTACAACATCCTTGCCTTAGTCATGAGAGCAAGATGATGATAAACCACCCTTGCCAATCTATTCTCACAGCACTGTAACATTTAATGACTTGCACGGGTTATTTTAATTTTGTTTCATGAATATTTCTACCCTTGTAAGTTTTACAGTGCAGCCTGCACTGGGGACGTGGAGCTATGTCAGGCTCCAGATCAAATCCCCTGGCTCAGCCTCTGACCCTTCTGACAGGCACACAAATGCCCCAGGCTACAATCCCACGGCTCTCCCAACTGCAGGGACTGGAATCAAAATGAAATCCTGGATCATTTATGACTGTATTTCAAAAGCAAACCTAGTGCATTTAAAAGTAATAGCAGCTTTCATTTTGGAGACCTTTAAGTGTCTGAAATACTTTAAACAGGCATGGCCTGTTACCCCTGTGAAACACATGGAAAAGCTCCAGCAAGCCTGACTTAAGCTTCCCGTTGTACACACTGCAGATTTCAAGAAGAAAACCAAATGATAATTAAAACAAGGAAGTTATCTGGCCTCGCATCTTTTTACCCACCAAACCCTGAACTCATGGGGCACTCTGGATAAAAATTCTCTGTAGATAAATCAGGGTTCTGCTGCCATGAAACAACCAGGAGAGCTGAAACCAGAAAACTGTTGATGGGAAATGGCCTTTTCTTTTTCAAGACACTGATGAAAATCAAGACTTCACATGCAGCACTTGTAATTTAACCCTCATTAGTACCTCTATACCAATGATCACATCCCCTACTTCTGCTATCCACACACACTAAAAGAAATTCTCATTATCTGCAACATATTTCCAAAGTATTTGAAAGGACTTTTACGAGACGATGAATGTAAACTCCTCTTTGGCCTCAGGATGACAGTCTATTATGGAAAGCAGCAGAAATATTTACATTATCATTATGATATTTTTCCTGTTGTGCAGATGAGATGTCTGCACTTCAGGTCATCAGTTCAATCTGTTCCTACATTCGCTTTGTGTGAGGAAACTGCCTCAGTGTGAAAATAATGCCAAATGTATTCTAATCTCCTGTTCACCAGAAAGAAAAGACAGTCATATTCACTTTGCATTGTCTCCTCGTTGCAGTAATGACAATTTACAAGCAAATTTCCCACTGCTCATTCTAACCATGGACAAGACTCCAGCAGCTCTGAAGCACTGAACACTCAGGAAAACACTTTTCAGCTTCTTTCAGAGCACTGCCAAAGGGGAAAGGCAAAAAGCATTCACATAATAACGAACTGATTCAAAGGAAGTTTTCAAACAAGAAAAGCAATATCCATACAGCAATACTGAGTGCAAGTACACCATGATGTGCTGAGATTTGATGACTGGCTCTAATGGCAAGGCCAAAAAAAGCCACATTAACAAAGCAAATGCAGTAAATCTGACCCTGACAGACTTAGAGCTGCGCAGACTACCAGGGTTATCCAGTTTCCGGAAAAGAAACTGCCTATAAACCATCAGGTCAGAACCCCCAGTAATAATATACCTGTGATATAACCTAATTAATCTCCAGCTGCAAGCTCTACAGCCACTCAATCCTCTGTCAGGCTTGAAAGCAGCCCATGAGTGCCACAGACAAATCCACCCTGCAGAGGCCACCACCACAAATCAAACCCCAGGAACCAGAACCCAGCCCTGCAGGGAGCTACAGGACTTGGACTGCTGCTCACAGAAGCAAAAAAAAAGCCCAAATTCTGAAGGCTAATCTAAGAAAACAGCAAGGCAATAATGCCTACCCACAACTGTTGTGTTGTGAGACACAACAGCTCTGTCATGTGAAAGCCCTGGTAACCAGAAGCTGTCACTGTTTTTTCCCCCCATTTAAACTCATCACTCTGAAGACAGAAGTTGAAGGCAGTTAATTAATAAGGACACATCAAACCCACTCAGAACCCACATGTGCAGCTCTCCAGGTGCTGACTGACCACGGAGCACCCACCCAGCTGCCCTTGCTGGGACTCACTCAAAGCAGCAGCAGATTCTGCAGAACTTCAGAAAAGACTAATTTTGCTAAGCACCTCCAGGATGCTCTCAAAAAGAATGAACTCTGGAGGGAATTAATGTCTAATTGTGAGCACACACTGAATTTGCAGTATTCCTTGTTTGATACTAAGAATAAGGCAGATTTTAAGAAGCATCAGAAATTATTTACAAGGGCTCTGTTGATGCAAACTCATGGACTGGACTTAGTGAGCTCACAAGGCTGCTATTGGTGGTAGCATTTTGCAGTTCAGGATTGCTTTGAGCAGTCAGTTACAGTATATTAACAGTATTTTTAATGTGCTATCTCCAAGCCATGTGATTTCAAATTAGAATATATCTGAGACTGCTTTAAAAACCCCAACATTCAGGAAAATGGACACCCAGCATCATGGCTAAGGCGACTAAATAATTATCAAATAATTAAATGGCAAATTAATCCCACTAATTTGGAGCCTCCTGATTTCTTGAGCTGAATATCAATGAAAATACATCATTTCAAGTAGCAAAGGAAAAACATTGGAAATGCAAGGCAGTAGTTACTCAGCTAACAGAGTAAAACAACTTATTTCCAAAGCAGACTTATGCTTAATCTGCATGTGTGGCATTTCTTCTGGAAATGTATAATCCTTTGCCACAAACTCCCCTAAATAGCTTTGTAATAAGATGACCTGATCACAGAAGTTGGCAGCAAAACCCTTAGAAGGGAGACGCCACTAAAACCCAGCAGTAATTTTCACAAAAAACACTCTTTCTTCCCCAGCCATGCTTATTTCCCTTAAGAGGGGAAACAAGACATCTGCACACTATCATTTCAAATAACCAATTTCACACAGGGGAAAAAGCAGCACTGAGAAGGAAGCCCTCTGGCCTTTCAACATGTTTTCCTTTGTTTTCTACTCTCAAAATGATAATATTCAGTTTAAAAATCTTTTATATTTTTAATTATTCTTGTGCACTAACTTAGACAGAAAGAAGATCCTTAGACTCTTCAAATAAAATCGGTGTGTACTTGTATTAAAAAATATTGTTCAATACATTATTTGCAGGGCCAAAAAGAAGATCTAGAATGACTTCAGCTTGATAAATGGTGTAAATGTCATCCAGCTATCTGCAGCACAAGCCCCTGACCTAATGCACATCATTCCCAAGCCAGAAGTGCACCCCAGAGACCAGCAAACACTTACTGTAATTATTTACTGTCTTCTGAAAAGACCTGCTGTGGTCTATGCACAGTAAAACTACAATTATTGGATGTGGATAAAACCACAAAAACACCCTGTTACAAGCCCAAGCTCTTTTGTCATGGCAACACCGTAACTCAAACCCCTGCAACAACTGAATTGTCAGGATCCTGCTTTAATGGGGAATGATAATGGAGCTCTGAGGCAGCAATCTGGGACAGCTTGCATTCTAGAAAGAGAACAAACAGAAATAAAGAGGACACACAGAAAATTTACGATCTGGTTGCTTTTCCAAGAACAGCTTCTAATGACACCCCCAAGATGAAAGAGGCTGAATTCGACCGGGAGTCGTGGTTTGATGCTCTGGGCTGGCTGAGGATGGGGCTGGAGAGGAGGGTTCACAAGTGACACTTCTCAGAGGGCTTCCAGCAGCCAATCCTGGGCAAATCCCAGCCATGTGTAACCAGCCCAGGCTACAATAAACATCTGAGCCCCACAGGCACTCAGAGGAAAGCAGAGCCTGGGAAAATCTGTCACACAGAGCACTTGTCCAGTCCCAGGCAGGAGGCACTGCCTCACCTGGGCCAACACCTGCCTGCAGCACAGCAGAGTGCCACAGGAAGGTGAGAACACCTCCAGAGTTATGTCTAACCACAGAACTGTAAGTGAAGCACTAACTAAATAGTTCCAGCTGCTCCTACCAGGAATTATCTAAGGAAACTACTTACACAAAATCAAACACACACACTGCACACACACTGCTATCATAAGGAAGTGGACAAGTCAAAGAAAGAGATGGCAAACAGCCATTTCTAAAAATAAAGCCCTGCCCTCCTGTGATTTCATTGTCAAAAAGGTTAATATCCCTGAGTCAGGTCTGTTTTGCCTGTGACAGTCACTGGTCAGGCATCTCTCCCTGCTCCTACCTCACCCCACAAGCCCTTCATGGTATTTTCTCCCCCTGCCCAGCTGAGAAGAGCAGTGACAGAGCAGCTCTGGGCACTAGTGTCCCACCAGGGCCAGCCCAGCACACAACCTCAGCTGTTCTGTGATTCTGGTAAAACTCAATATTGCCTCTTTTTAAGGCTATTCACAGAAATTGTGTTGTGTGCTGCAAGTACTTACTCACTATTTTACCCATCTGTCAATCAACTTTCAAAATATTCCACTAGACAAGAAATAAGCATCCCACAGATGCAGCTCTGACAAATCTCACAGTGCTACAAATACTTACACCACATTAACAACAAGCAACTCATTACAGAATAGCTGTTCCTGATGCTGAGAGCAAATGCCATTTTATTAAAACAAAACTTTTGTACAATGTCTCCATGCTGCTGATTGTGCTACTTTAGCCTATTTCAGAAATAACTGTAAAAGAATATGGTAAAACATTGGGACACCATGACCATAAAATTTAAACACAAAGGTATTGGGCACACTCAGCCATGGACCCAAATTGTCTCAGTTCAGGAGCAAAGGGCTCTGCTCCCACACTAAGACACTCAGTTTTGGAATAAAATCCAAGTTCTGATACTACTCGATAAAGCAAACACATTCATTTCAGAGTTTAATGGATGCTTCCACTATCCTGAGATTTTGGTGTCAGATTGCAGTACCTAAGTTTCCAGAGTCTGGTTTGCTCAGTCAAGCAACAACTAAGGCAGTTCATTAAAAGTAAATAGACCCAACAAATGGTCCATGGCTATAAATTTGGTAGAGGCATTAATTCTCACTGAGAGACCTGAGTTTAGAGCCCCTCTAAGAGGTTTTTTTCACACACACAAAGGAGCTTTACCATGACTACTTAGCAGCTAGCCTGAGGTATAGAGGCTTCAACAATGAAACAAATATATTCTTACATGACAGGGTGTTTGTGGGAAAATGAGCTTGTTTCTCCCTTTTGTTTTCAAAGATAAATAAGTACCTCATTGACCCCTAGTATACTTGTTTTTAGTGAAAAGCAGATGCACTACAATCGTTTTATACACCAATGCTGCACGCAAAGGAAACAGGATTCCAGCAGGCACAAATCTTTGCTTACAACCTTTGCAGATAAATTTCATTAGTTGTTTTGGATATGAGAAAATAATTGCCTTAGAATCAAACCTACTTTTATAGCTGTTAAATTACATCTTTCATTTTATTATTCTTTTTCTGTGCATTTCATCACCTATATTAAAAATACCTGGTCCTTTATGGATAGATATTAGTAAGTATCTGAAACTATTAAGAAAAAGATCTTTCATGCTTTTATTTCTCAATTCATTAAAAATGTCTTTTCCTTGATTCAGTTTTCTCATTAAAAGTGCATGCATTTTGAATTATTAGGTAATTATCCCAGATAAAAGAGTTCAGAAGCTTTAAAACCTAGGCAGTGAAGGCAACAGAGCAATGAGAAACATTTCCACTAGAGAATCCAATCAAGGGCTCATTCACCATCCAACTTAAACTTAAAACCCTTATCTAAACCAAAGCAAACAAAATCCATGAGTCTCAGAGCCACTCTTTCTAGAAGGAAAGGCTCAAAGCCTTATGAGAAACTCATTTTGTGAGACGCCTCACATTCCATTTAAGGTTTATTTCACTATATATATTCCTGCTTGTAATATCAACCAGATGTGACAAGGAAGCCCAACCAGCCCTGTAAAAGATGCAAGGATATCCTGAAGCTCAGAATTCAGGACAGGTTTGGAGAAAAAATCCAAAGGTGCCTGGATTTGAAGTGAGGGTTGAGGATGCAGTTATAATCTGAGGAGCATTCTGAATTCCATTTCAGTAGTTATCAGGAAGTGGATTGCAGTGGAAATGCTCCATGCATGACCTGGTGACACACACAGAACCCATCAGGGACAGCAGCAGTGCTGTCCCACACCATGGAACAGCATGAGAACCCCCCAGGGTTGTCCTGCAGCTTTTCAAGCACATCATCCACATGAAACCATGTCCTACATTCTGACTGCCAGCAGCAGCAGGGATGAAGAGATTCTGCTGATACCAACCCACAGAAGCAAAGTCAGTTCCTCCAGTAAAGTCCCAGGTTTCCCTGGCTGACAGAACACTGAGAAAAGCCCTCAGTTGTTTTTTCAGCCTTTAACTACTCCTGAAACATGAACAGGTCTTCCCCAAAACCCTCCAGAACACAAAGTTCCTGCATGTTTAAGCAGCTCGGTGACTCCATCTCCACCAAATTTTATTCATGATAATAAATATACTCAATTTTCCCCCTTCATCAAGCTACCAAACTTAGAATTACATCTTTCTATTTAGCTTTATCTTAAAAATAAAAAACCTCCTACCTTCATTAACAAAGCCATGGACTGTTACATTCACTGTATGCCTGCTGGAGAGGACAGCTTCAGAATCACAGAATTCATCTCTATTTCACCTCATCTCCTCCATGGACAAGACTAGGAGCTTTTTGTTCCAATGAATAAACCCAAATCTAACAATTTGGACATACTGCACTGAAATATTTAGTTCTTGAAAATTTTGCATTGTTTGAGCTGTAGCAAGCTTAGACAATTAAAATACTAGACTTTCGAACTTTCTACTTTGTGAGGATTATAATTATCAAGAAGAAAATAATGGAGTAATGTCTGAGTAACTCAAGAGTTAAGAGCTGGAAAATATAGCCGCAGAAGTACCCTAGCTATACCATGGAAAATTAAAATTAAGAACCGGCGTTATCTCCACTTTTTAACGTTCATTTAAATTCACTGCTCATAAATTCCTTAGAATCTACCTCACCCCTGCATCAGCCTATCTTACTGATTTTTGTTTCACTGCTTTTATGCCCTTTCATCACTTTCTCAGCTCTGCTTTCTTCTGGAGAGGCTGGGTTGGAGCAGCTGCAGGGAGGAATGCAGGCACCGCTGCCCCTCCGGAGCCAGCTGAGAGCAGAGGGCACTGCTGGACTCAGACAAGTCAGAACAGGAGCAAGAAACAACAGCTCTGAATCTACCAGCAGTGGGACCAGGACAGCAACACGAAACAATAGAGAGCAACCATATATATGTGTGGGTGTGCTTTTACAAATTCTAGTAGGAAGCAAATTTTTCATTCTGATCCCATGACGGAAAAACGCAACCAAGCTACCCTTGGAACTGTAACAGTTCACTTGAGCCAAGATTTATTTGCTTATAATACACACTCTGTTTATATAACACTTGTATCTTCAAAAGAAAAAGCAAGTTTCTTCTGACAAACAGTGCTAAAGTGATCTATCTAATGCCCTGTTCAACAGTAAGCAAGACTGAATGAATGCCAGGGAGCAAAGACAAATGCTCCGAGAGCATCCGTTGGGAGGCATTACAGAACACGGCATTCAGATTAATCATTCCATGGAACTTTATTACAATCTTTATATTCCAAAAGCAAAATTATTGCCCTTGCTGTTAAGGGCTGTAATGTATCATGATTACATGCCCTACTGAAAAACACTCTGTGGTACTGAGCAGCCTCAGCTGCTTTCAGTTCAGTTCTTTGTGCGAGGTTCCTGAGGACAGATGCACACAAGTTATCAACACACACAGCATTCCACCGAAACCACAAATTACCAGAGAGCTCCTCTCATGACACCCAGGTACAATGGGACCACTCACAGAGCAATTTTCAACATGTTAAGCTGGAATTTGTAGAGATCCAGGTAAACGCTATAAAAGCTTTTCTCTGGAAAGCATCATCATATCCTTAGCCAACCAACCGTAAAGCAACTCTTCTAACAAATAAATACAACTGGCACCTTCCAGAGACCAGATTAAGGTGTCTGCAACTATGTCCCAGATCACACTTTATACTCAAGCAGAGTTTCAAGACGTCAAATTTCAAAACCATGCAAAGAACATGAGGAAATGCAGCTAAATTCTTCAGCTCAAGCAAATCCATTCAGCAGATATATCCTAGTGAATTCAAAAGTCATGACAAAGCTTGCAAAACAAGTCCAACAAAGATTTTTCCAAGCAGATTTTAAGACTAAAACACATCTATAGCTTACATTTTTTAAAATCTTTTTTATGTCTGCAGAATAATGGCATTGACAGAATAATGGCATTGACTTGTACAGTTTTTCATGAGCAAGTTTGGACAACACCAGAAGTTCATTAGAGAGTTCCTCTAAACTATCAATATCACTTGTTGCACAACACTGTTCAGCTTGCCTCTTTTAAATATAAACCAAGATCCTACTTCTTTAAAGTCATTTGGTTCCAAAATTAATCTGCACTATCACCATGTGGTTTGTATTTCCACAGGGAAAAAAATTTACTGTGCTGTCTAAATGGTTTGTTTGGTTGCACACTGATGTATTAAAACAATTATAAAAACTCAACATGAATGGAGAACTTTTTCAGCCAACCTGTAATAACTTCACAATTCCACTAACCAAATCACAAGTCTTAGTATCTGATCTTCCATAAACAAACTCACATATAAAAAGAACAGTTTTACCAAATTTCAAAAAGTTAGTCTGGATCATGAGTTTAACTTTGGCAGATTCCAGAAAATTATTTCAAACAGTTTCTTACTACTCCTTTTAAAAGCAGATGACTTTTTTTGACAGTAACTATGCAGGCACCTGCTCATCCATTTTATTTTTATACACTTTTTAAAATATATATTTTGTAAATTTTGTATATTTTGTATTTTGTGAATCATCCAGTTACTGTTCTAACACCCTCTCCCTCCTCCCACCAAAAACAAATAATGCCAAGTTCATGATATCCTCCTCTTGCTGTTGAAGTGGGCCTTGATGCCATCTAAACATTTTATGACACAGTTTTTATATGTAAAGGAAAAAAAATTCTTTACCTCTCCATAATTTCTCCTCTTCCTGCCTGATGAGGCAGCAACCATAACTTGCTGGTCTATCTGGCAAAGCCTTGACTTACTTGAAAAGATAATTTTCCAAACTAAAGAATTTGTAGCTACCTCCATTATTTTAAAATAAGTAAATGCACCCTCTCTTTGTGGACATCCAGCCTGAACCAGATACGTGAACCTGACACTTTCCATGGTTTCTGCAGCTCCACAGAGAGAGTTCAAAATAAGTCACCTTGACGTCATCCTGGTGAATATATGAGGAACTGAAAAATTTTGTGGTTTCTCTTCCCTCTGATATTTATGCTCTACCAAATTACAGCTACACACAAGCAAACATAACACATCCCCTAAAAAACCCTTCCTAACTGGCAGTTTAATATCACAAAAATTAAACCTCTCGCCGCAGTCAAAACACAAACATGTGAATCTGCACAATAAGGAACGTAAAATAGAAACACACCACAGAAAAATAAATCAGATTATACTTACAGCCTAGTTAACTTCTGTGTGTTCTGGAACAGCAGCTCGGGAAGAACTTGCAATTTATTCTTGTTCAGACGCCTAAACAGTTACAATTAGAACAAAAAAAAAAAGATAAAATCAATTAGATTATCTTCCAGTTGAAGAAGTTTATTCTATTATGCATAAACACATGAAGCTGCCATTGACCTCATGCTATGACCTTGCCATTGGAAGCCTTGTGCATTTTATTCATCCAGGAGCCAAACTGTGCCATTTGTGGAGCACCTGCCCACATCCACGAGGGGGGGAGCCAAGGGCCAGGCACCACCAAGTTTTAATATGGTGAGTACACAAACATAACTTCTAAGTTTCCTCTGGATCCCTACTGAGAATCATACACTCAGCTCACTCTGCTTCAGGAACAGCTACTGGCAGGAATATGGATTTTCATTCTCCTTCAGAAAATGTAGGCACAGTAAATTCAGTAACTTGACCAACCAAGATTATTCCCAGATTAGCTATTATTTCTGTAGTATACATAATTCCTTTTTAAAAAGAATTTTCTTGAAACTTCACTTGGAAAACCTGAGCACTGTTGTAGAAAATATGAACATATGGGTAACCAGATGACTACATGGTGATTTGAAAGAGAATATTAATCCTGAAGATTCTTCCAGGAACATTTTAAAAAACAGATTAGTGTTTATACATTAGTCCCTTTTATTCACTCACTATATGAGTTTTACTCTGGTGACAACTTGCCAGTTTTTAGAAAACAACCATTCCAAGCTATTCCAGCCCTGTAACTATAAAAAGCATGAGCCTCCTCTCCATAAAACATGTGACAGCCCTGCAAAATCTGAAAGCACTTCTGCTCCTGAGACACAATCCTATTCTTCAATTCTTGTTCAATGAAAACAGTCACCTGCTCTCACAGTCCTAATGAATGCTATTTGCATAAGGAGTTGGCCTGAGCTAATTACAAACAACCTCGCTGTGCAAAGGGGAAGCTGAGTTGTTCTGTAAATTCATACAGAGCCTGCCTTTGTGCCACCTTTGCTCCCAATCCTTCTTGCAGGTTACCTTGGAGAGCAGATCTATTTTTGCCAAAGTTCTGACCTCTAAAGACACCTGGAGCTTTTATAAACCCACTGCTGCTGAGCACCCCATTTCTGCCTCCCAGTCCTCCTGCATGCTGAATAATTTCACCATCAGAATTCAAGACTTTTTGGAATTGAAAGGCCTTCCTGAGATCAAACTGACATTGTGGGGTTTTGTATGGCAGGGTTTCCACGTGGCCACCATATGAACATGTCTTGGGAGACAAAGGGTGATGGAGGAGAGGGGAGTTTTCACTTCTCTTTCTGACACCTAGAACAGATCAAAGGCTGCATCTGCGAGCTCGCAGAGCCTGAGCACTGTGCATTACACACACCACATGGGAACCAATATTTGCATCTGCTGAAGTTACTTCCCACAGCTTCTACCAACTATTCAATGACATTTTTGAGATAAATGAACAAAACAGCAAGTGAACCTTTAAAGAATATGAGAGATGCTAGTTTTGCATTTGAGAAAATACATGGGAAGATTTGAAACTGGATTCCCTTACACCCATGTGACATTTCAAAGTTTTATACCTAAGTAAACAATCTTATTTAATTCCAGGTTGATGGCAATGTGCTACTTAGCCCTCATCAAAGTCATTACTTCAGTTAATCATGTTTATCTTTTAGAATAACAGGATAAAATACAACCAAAAAAGGGACTTATTCAGGACTTAGCATTCCTTATCCATCCTCCTTCACCAAGGCCACCACTAGTCATTGAGAAGCACTGAACAAAATCAACTTATTTACCATCCAAAATGCAAGAGTGCCAGTGAAATGCACCTATTGCACAGGGTGTCAAATGTTCGTTCCTGTGTCTGATTATCATTTCAGATCTCACAATGTACACATAATTACCCACTGTCAACCCAAAGTCATCTGACTCATCCCAAAGCAACACCCCAGGAATATGCTATAAGAATATTCTTTTCTCTACGTGCAAGGATTTCACAAATGCTGAGCTTGTGCTTATTGTTCTAAGCCAAAGAAACTAATCAAAATCAGATTAAATTTCTAGAACAGGAGGTTTCACACCAACAAGCAGACAAGAAAATATATGTAGTAACAAGAAATTGTATTTCCAGGTTAGCAAGCTTCAGCCTGAGAAGTCAAACATTTACAGCTTGCAGTGAGACAAACAACTCAGATGGGGGGAGAAAACCTAAAATCGAGGGGTTTTCTGTAATTTACTATCAAAGTAATTCAGAAGATGGAACATCTTATTTTATTTCCTATTATTTGTAAGGGCCAACACTCTCCTACCTGTGATAGCAAAATGACCAAGTTCTCAGCTGCCCTTTTTAATTCTCCAAAGCATTTTAATCTCTCAAGCTCAAGTTCTCTCCATATTGATTTTCTCTCAAACATTATATAAAGCAACAGCCACACAAGGACCCTTGCAAAGCTTTGAGCTGCTCTTCACTAGCATTAAACATTTTGTATGGGTCTAAATGTACTTAATATTTTTAATATGATATTGTTGCAAATGAAATTCTTTTCACACTGCAGCAGAAGGCAAACTGAATTTGTGTATCGAGGCCGAGAACTCAATGACATTCTGCCTTTGCTTTAACTTATGTAAACTTGGCTTTCAAATTCCCCAGCACTACTGGTCAGTGCTCCTGCAGATTCCATCCTCCAGAAGCTTCAGGTGAGCTGTATTTGTGCCACAAATCAGAGCTTGCAGCTCTCTAACACCAGGTTATGTTACTAATTGATAATGAAGCAAATTAATGTAACAGCAAACACTTGAAGACAAATGTCTGTCCATGTCTTGTTTCAAGCTATGGGACTCTCCAAACCTTCCACCACTTCCTAAGATTTATTTCAAGTTTCAACTTCTGCCAAAAGTAGTTTTACTCATAGTTTGATTCTCAGGGGAGCTAATGGAATGAACAGGGGGTTGTTTCTGTTGAACATCACCTACTGTATCATAACTTCTACTGCAATACTTACTGAAATGTAAGACTAGATCACCTCGTAGAAACTTAGACATACTCGATGTAGGATACATCTAACATGCTCCTATTTATTATGTGCTAGAAAGCCACCAATAGCCTAGGAAAAAATCCCAATTACACCTCTTATTTCTCTTCCTGGGCTTGAGAGAAAGGCCATTGAGAAAGTCCTCAATACAGAAGTATCAAAGTACCAGACAGGATGTTTTTAAATTCTAAAAAAGTAGCCAGAGACATGTTTAAAGATTATTTAATGACAAGACCAAATGTTCTGAATGGCCGTTTATAAGCACTGTTTCCTCTGGTTTGACAAAGAGGTGCCAAACACGGGTGAAGTGCAGTGGAAGAGCTCCTAGCACATCATTTGACAAGAACCGAAGTTTATCCTCACCTCTCAGTATCAGCTCTAGGACAGGGAGGGAAACTTCCAGTGCAAGGTGAAGGAAACATTGGGAATGCCGGCACAGGGATGGAGCTGTGCCTCAGGAGAGGTGCAAAGCACAGGCTGGGATCTGAGGGATCTGTTGGGCTGCAGCCCCTTCCCACACCAAATGATCCTAAAAGAGGAACACAAATGCTCCCTGCCCAGACCTGTTACCATCCCATTACTGTATAAATCTAAATCCTGTCAGCTGTCCAATTTTAATTACAGCAGTAATTTTGATGTTATAACAAGTATCTTGGAAATGGTGAAGCCATAGAACAGTGAAATAGAAATAGTCTGCAAAAAGTTCATAAACGAGCCAGAATCTTGTACAATTATTCTGTGGACATTGTTCCTGGGACTGTACTTTGTTAACAAATACAGATATTCCTGATTTTAAATTAGTCACTTAAAATAGAAATAACATCAGGACATACCTGGAAAAAGAATTTAAATACAAGCCAGTTTTGCAGCTGTAACTGGCTACATCGTGGAGGAATGACAGGTCAGCTTTGTGAATCTGAACAGTAGACTACAATTTTTTTAAAAAATCATTATCAAACAAAATCCCTGTGGCTGTTCAGACTGGGAATGCCACCTGGGATGCAGCCCAAAAAGCAACCCTTGGAACTGGGCTCTTCCCTGAGGCTGGGAGCAGCAGCCCTGCAGCCAGGACCTGTGTGCACAGCACCATCCACCACCCAGGGCCAGGGAGGAACCTGGGGCAGAGCCAGGCAAGGTCTGCTCCACATTATTTGACCTGGGACTGCTGGATGGGAGTGCAGCTGCTCAGTCTCCAGTGTACTCCGACCTGGATGCTTTACAGCTAATCAGAGCTGCAAAGTATTCCGGGAATTCGGAGCGCTGGGCAGAATGATGCATAATCATCCAGTGCCACGAGCAGATTAGCTCCAGTGCTGGATCAGAAGCAGCTCTGGATGTGCACAGCATGGAGCCCAGACTAATAAAGCCTCCTGGAAGCTGAAGAACTGTGCAGAGAGGCTCTCCAGGAGTCAGATCAGCTCTGGCAATACCTGCATTGAGTCAAATTTATTAACTCTGATTAGACACACGCTGGCTGGGCAGTCAATCTCCACACACTGCAGCTCCCTCCATCTTCCAGGCTCCTTTAAGCACTGCTGTGCACAGGAATAAGAATTTGGCATATTCTGTTTCATTAGTCCCCCCCCACCCAGGTCCCCAGAAGTGACCCTGAAGAGCTGACCAGGCACCAAGTGCACACAAAGTCCTCGGTGTGCAAGCCAAGGGTCTCCAGGAGTCCATCCATCACCTCCAGGGCTTGCATGGAGCCCACCACAGCAGGACACTGCTCTCTCAGAGGCTCAGAGTCACCCTGGTTCTGCTGGAAGACGTTTGGGGAGCTGTAAAGGGTAAAAGCTAAAAGCTCATACCTCTGTCTGCAGGAATTCAGTGCCAAAGTCAAATATTCCTACTTCTGAAATTATTATGCATCACTGGCACGTTCTTAATAATGGCTGCTTACTAATTCTTAATATTGGATGTTGACTTCTCATGTAAGAAGAGTACATAAATGTCTGTACTTCACAGCTTTATCATGTTACAAACTGCATTTTCTCTCTTTAGAACTCAAATGGCCTAAAATGCAGACTTCTAGAATTTGTGACCTTTCTAAGTCCATACATACAATGCTGCCCTCTGGTTTATGATGTTTTCTTTAGAGCAGCCCCACGCAGCATCAAACACACTGCTCCAACACAGGACAAACACTTCCTCTCACCTCCCCAAAATTATTTTGCTCCTACATATAAACAAGTGCCAGTTTCTCCCCTTGCTGCCCACCTGGGGGTTCTTGAGTCCTGAAGGCAAAGGGGGAGAGGAAAACAACTCTGTGTCAATCACAGAATATCAAGAGCCCTTAAAAAAACAATGGAGAAGTTATTAACTGTGAAATTCCTGCCTTCCTGGCTCCAACCAGCCTAATCATATTCCTTCCTCTGTCTGAAGCTGGGATAGGAGAGAAACTTAACTATTAAGATTCCCCTGATTATTAAAACATGGAGTAAAAACAACCATTGAAGCCTGGAAAGAAACAATGCTACCAGACCAGAGGAAGATTGAAGATGTTTATCAGGATCATTCTCTGAAACAAATGGAGCAAAAGACCTACACTTTAAAAAGGTTATTTTAATATTAATTATAAATTTGCTTTATTCCTTTTCTTCTGGATAACGTCTGGGTGAGTAAAAAACCCTGAATATTGGTAGGAAATTTTTCAGTTTGTTCTCAAGGCAGAGGTCATGTTTTCCTGGAGATGAAACTTCCTGTGGGTACTGATTTCAGCTGCATCCCTCATGCTCACACCAGTGGAAGGGTCACATCCAATTCTGGTTCTGTTGTCTCATGGAGCTCCACTCACAATAAGAGCAAAGAGGAGCTAAATTTAATCTCTACTGAAGGCATGATCAGCATAGATGGAAAAGAACAAAATGCACATGGAAGCAGAACTAGAACATTGCTCAACTTGCAGCTATTTTAATCTTTTTGCAAGAAGAATCTAAACTAGATTCTTTGCTACTGCAAATCGAAGGAGAAGACATTCCAACAATCCTGCAGTGTTGCACTTCTCACATGCAGAACTTCCCTTCCTTCTCAGAGCTAATATCACCAGGGCAAGGCTTCAGAAGGTTCAGAAGAATTTCAGGGTTCAGACATCTAATAAACAGGTAAAAAGAACATCTAAAATATCAGACTTAAACATTCCTTAAACAGTTAATTTGGATAATATGAAAAAGCTTCAGTGCAACCACAATCCTTGACTTCTCATTCGTTGATACACAAGGTGTACAAGGAGAGGGTCTGAGAAGCAACATGACCAGATCACACCAAACACAAATGTAGCCAGGGTTTTGAGACAGAGCATTTTCAGCTTCATGCTTTGTTCTCACAGCTGCAGGACAGCTTTACTCTGAGTAAGAAACAAATCAGAGAAAACTCAAAGCCCCTTTTCTGCAAAGTTTCAGTGAGCTGATGCCCACTCACTCCATGAGAAATTTCCTCCTTCCAAGTCCCTTCAAAGAGACACTTGCCTGCTTCCCACGGACTATGGAATCAACATGAAAGCCCAATATAAAAGCAATGCAAGGATTATTTATTCAAACTTGGCAAGCTGTGCAGTTTTCCAATGCAATTTGATTTCTCATTATGCCACTGACTCAGTTTGGAAATGCTGAACACCATAACATCAGTTACTTCAGGCAAACTGCAAATATTCAAGGCTTGAGCAGAAATCACCACATTTACATGGCTATGGAGAAAAAAAGCAAAGGATCTGGCTCTGCTAGATAATCTCACAGCAAAAATCTCTTTTTTTCATTTAAAATATCTTGCAGTATTGTACTAACTAATATTAGTGAATACATTCCACCCAGAAGTTCAAGCTGATACTCAGGCTTTGACTTAAACCTGTCAGTTTTATTATTGTCTCCAAATAGAGCAATTATCTGGTTTTAACCCCCACAAATGTGTGATATCCATCAGCCTCCAAGTCCTGTCTGCCTTTCTACTGAGCACTGGCAGCTTTGACCCAAATCAAAGCACTTCATATTTTTCATGAAATAAGTAGCACTCAGTTCCTTTCCACACAAGTTCAATAACTTTCAAGTTTAACATCCATATTCACATTTCTGCCTATTACACAATTCATTCTCCAACAGAAAGATCTAAACTACAGAGCTTTTAAATGTTTTAAATGGGTAGCTTTAAAGGAGCAGTCCTGCTACTTCAGGCTTTAGTAACCAAAAATTATGCAAATAACCTTGAGTTCCCTCCCCAGCTTGGCCATTTAGTTTATTTCACACTCAAAACATCTGAGTCTCCCTTTTGGCACTAAGCAAGGTCCCTTTTTCTCCCTTGTTGCCAAGAGCTCCATGGCATCATCCTTGGAGATGTGGCTCAGGGCACATGATGCAGTTGAAAGCTGAACTTCCTACAAGGTACTTTAAGGAAGAAGTGGTTACATCACAAGCTTGGGCAGAACCAGTAGGCAATAAAAATGACTTAATGCACAAAAGACTCGAACAGAAACACAGGAGTTACTGAACTCCAAGGAGTAACTAAGTTTTTCTTTGGAAGCACTGGCTTGGGAAGCAGGAAGAGGAGCACAGCCAATTGCCTGCAATGCTTTAACCAGAAAATCCTATTAGAGTCAAGAAATCCATGTGATCATTAAGGTAACTTCTCCTCTGCTCCATATCACTTCCTCTTTGCAAGGAAAAACAGTCAAGATGCAGCACCCAGTAAAAAAAAAGTCAACCTTATCCATTACTTTCTGTCATCACCTCTTTATATTACTGCCCTAGGAAATAAAGCCAGACGATCTATAATGGAATTTCAATAAGGGCACTATGAGGAAACCCAGAACAACCATATTAGAGGATTATGGTGTGGGATAAATGAACTTCTTTATCCACGTGATGTGTTATTTCAGAAGCTTTCACAAAAAACTGGGAGAGATACCACTGCAAGTTGCTAAGGGACCATTTTTTGAAGGCAAACTGTTTATAGTAGTTATAAATTTCAGATCCCTTATTACAAACTGAGCAGGCTGGGTGGTCCTGGTTCACATTTTCAAAGCTGTCACAAGCAATAACCTTTATTACCAACTTCTCATTAGACTGAGAAAGATTATCTGCCCTCTCTCAGAAGTGCAGAGTACATGTCTGTGCATTTCAGCAGCACAGGAACTGTGGCTCTGTAACACTTCATAGCTTTCAATATTAGAAACTATCTTTTCTTTTATTTTTTTAACTAAGTATGTCCTCATATGAAAAATTCTGACATTAGGATGGAGGACAACTACACAGATGGTCTCTGGCTAGGAACAAACTAGTAACACTGGCAAGGAAAGCAGCAGGAAGAGGTTTAAATTTCAACTTTTCCCAAAGCCAACATGAAGAAACAAAAACGTCCTAATTACATTCCTGTGATCATCAAAAACTGCAATCAGTGCCCAAAAGTGATACAGAAATGGACAGAAACCTTAGTACCAACCCAAGTGAAGATGAGAATAGAGACTCTTAAGTGTCAGAGTGTTTATTAATGACAACAGCAAGAAAATCCTTTAAATCCAGCAGAGGCAAGCAGAGGTGTGTGCCCAGGCTCTTAACACAGTGGCAAATTTACAGAACTACTGAGTTACATACATGCAGTATAGCAGCTGATGCCTGTCTGCAGAAGGCTTTAATGTACAAAAATTAACAATTTATTTTAACTATCATTCAAAGAAGCCAAAAAAGCTTGATCCATAAATCCTCAAGCAGAGACAGTCTCTGCTGAAGCTGCTTCTCAGTTTCTAAAAAGCTTTTAGAAAGTTCTCCTACTGTAAATCTGAAAAAATTAGGAACTCACACTTTGTAACTTCAAAACAGAATGATGAAAACGGGGTTACTTTTTCATTATTGCATTGACCATTATGAAAAGAACAGGAACATAATCCAAGGAACATAATCTGCTGGAGTACCCCTAAATGTCCATAACTTTTAATATTTCATCAATTTTTGTAAAGACAGTAACATAAACCATTTTTTAGACCAATGAGTAATCTCTCCAGGTCAGGGCTGAAAGCCTATGAAGAAAGGAAAATGTAAATTTTAGCATTCCCATCTCCAAGCCATGCTGCCCCTGTTGACAAGCCTTAAAAGTTTATCATACTACTTCCAGAAGAAATTGCTGTGAACAATTAGCAGGAAAACTTCTAAGTACAACTACTACTGTAATTTTTAGCAGAAGGAACAGAACCCTGTTCCTGTTTGAATAAGGCACCAGCAGCCCTGCTGCCCACACCCTCCATATATAGTAAGGAATGCTCAGGGCACCGTGGTGCTCCTTCTCCCAGGGATCTGTGCCAAGCAGAACCAGGAAAAAAGGAAGACTTGCAGGATCATCCCCTGCTGAAATCAAACTGGATGCTTAAATAAAGGCCCATCCTCCCAAGCCAATGGAATGACTGTGAGGAAATGATGAAGTCGCACAAAGAGCACACTTGAGTCCAACGTGACAACCAAAAAGCCAACACCAATAAGGTATTGCCCTATTGAAACAGATCAAATAGAAACAGCTCTCAACTGCTCTGTCAGCACTGGAATTACCTGTGACAACTCAGCCCAAGGACATCATCTCCTGAGGAAGCCACAAGGGCAACCAGCCACAAAATGCACCTTGCCTAAAAGCTGAGAGCGCCCAGTTTCTGTGATAATTGCTCCGATCCACTTCTGCTTTCCCAAAAGGTTTTCAAATGCAGGGGTCAACTGTTCTGAAGTGTTTCAGCACCCAGCAGTTCCCATTTCTCTCCTGTACTCCTAATACACTGCATGGCACCTCCCCCTCAGAGTTACCAAAGGCAAGTATGAAAATGTGCATGGAATGTCTGTAACATCTGCATGAACCCTAAAATCCTCTCTTTTTTGGGGGATCCTTGTAGTAGAACACATTGACACAAGCAGAAAGATCCAGAGAAGAGATTATCTGCAAGGAACTGAGAACATGACCCTAACATGAAGTTAACTGTAGGCCAACAAGGATTGGTTTGTCCTGCTCCATGTGGAAGGAAGGCGCAGCTTGAGGGGAGCTCCAGCTCAACAGACACACTAAAATGGAGCTGTGCCTCAGGAAAAGCAAAGTCAACACTGTACTGATCTGATCCATGGCAGAGACTCCAAGACCTACATATTCATGTATTCTCCAAGAACAAAAGGAGGTTAAGTGCCTTGAATTCATCATTTTTTCACTCAGGAGCAGGATTATTTAAGGATTGCTGTGCTCGACAGCATGAAATTCAGCCAACACTTATGGTATTTCTGGGACAGCAAGCAGCATAATCCTTCTAATATGAGGAAGCTCAAAGAAGCAAAACCCTTTTGATGAAATTATTTAAGCTAAATAAAGTTCACCCAAATAATTCCAGATCACTGATGTGGCAGTTCTTACCCAACAGTAACACAGACACTTAAGCATTTCCTACAGATCTGGAAGAAATGACTGCTAAATCCTTAAGTGTTTTGTTTAAGCAAATATCCTCATAAATCTTCACCAAGTATTAAAAAAAAAAGAAAAACTGCTAAAATCAAACAAACAAGCCACAGAAAAGAATGGGGTTTAAAAGCTCTGATGTAATGTCCAGTGCTGATCAGCTCTTCCAGCGGAACTGTGGCTGCACTGCAGTGGAGTGTCCTTACTCCACCTGCTTTGTAACCACTGCTTTCGGAAGCTCAAAAATCCTGTGGTTACAGAACCTCTTGTCTGCATAAATGAGACCCAAATTTGTTTTTCCATGAGTTCTTGTGGGTCAGTGACCTACTACAAAAACGTTTTTGATGAAATCAGGTTGGTTTATTTTCATGTTGTTAAAATAAACCTCGTTGTTTTGTGGCCCTGGCCAGAGGTACTAATGCAAACCAAAGCCTCTCACTGAAGCACTGCATCCTGCTCCCTGCTATGCCCTCAGCCTCCCCTGCACTTTTCCTGTGTTTGGACTCCTCCTGTGCTGCCCTATTGACAGAGCTGCTAATGGCTTCCCTTAGAAAAGAGGGGCCAATTTTTAATTTTTAATTTTTTTTTTTTTAATAATGTTTGCAAAAGAAATAAAAGCTTTGCTCTTGGACCAGCTGTAACCAAGAGCTTGGCTGTCCAGCAATGGCTGAGTGATGAATAACTATAAAATTATGTGTACAGACAGAGCAAGCCATGAAACCTGATGGTATTAGTGCCCTCTAGGAGCCCACAGGACACAAATCCAGTAACCAGGAACTATTATTTTTCCAACTGCACATACCCTATTAGAAAATATCACCTCTACACACCTTCAAAGAAGAAGTGGTTTCTTAAAACCATTTCATTCACTGAATAGTCCCCAAAGGGTAAGGAAGTGACAGCTACTGTACCATTTTAAAATTTATATCAATCAGAATCCCATAAAAAATAAACACAGAAATAAGGTTCTTGGACAAAGGACATGGACAAGAAAGAGGGGGAGGGATTCATCTTTGAACTAATTTATAACTAACACAGGCTTTTTTTTTCTTTTTGGTGGCAGTGGTTTTTTGGTGTGTTTTTTTAGTTGGTTGGTTTTGGGGTTTTTTTGTTGGTGGGGGGGTTTTTTTGTTGGTTTTTGTTTTGTGGGGGTTTTTTGTTTGGTTTGTTGTTGTTGTTTTCTGAGTTTTGTTTTGGGTTTTTTTGTTTTGTTTTGCTTTTCCACTAAATAAAGATGGTCCAGTAGAAGGCCAAAGCAGCAGGTAGTGCAGGGCACTCACAAAGCATCAGCTGATCAAGGCTCTCTGGTTCCTTTTTTACCTGTTCTTTCCATTTTACCCCCAGACTGTGTGGACAAGCCCTACCCCTTACAAGGCACTCCTCAAGAGTAGAATGATGAAATTTTTACCATTTCAGAACGTTTGTGCCCCTCACATTAGGTACAATCCCAATAAAGGTGTCTGGGGTTTATCACACATTATGACACACACGGAGCAAGTTCTGCCAGGCTGACTGGGGATTGATTTCCTCAGTTCATCTGCACCGACTTTTTCAGTCCTGAAACTTCAAGTACAGAAAATGCAGAATTTGTTTTGGCAAATTAACAGCTTGCCATAATTTCAACAGGGTCACAGGAAAAGGAAAAGGCAAGTTTTAGGTTTTTATAAATGGATGGTAAGAAACACAAAATATTTTCAAGCACATAATCTGCATTCACACCACGCCAGCTCAGCTGTGCAGGAGGGATAGATATTTCAATGCCTGCAGTGGTGCTTGACTGATTTCTATAAAAACTAAAGTTATGAGCTTTAATATATGGAAAAAACCTCCAACATCAAGATCCAAGCCACAGATGCCTCTCATTTGAGGTGACACCCTGGTCAGAGCACATGACACAGCTGAGCACTGCTCTTTTCCAAGTACCCAGTGCCCACAGAATGACAAAGTCTGCATCCAAAAAAAGCCCCAAATATATTTTTTTCATGTTTCATCTTTTCCTTATGCTTCTGTAAGTCCTGTTCCCAGTGATGCTTCTAAAAATCAGCTGACCTTTTCACAATGTGGTTTAAACTACTGAAATACTTAGAATAGAACCACAGACAGCTTCATTAAGACACCAAACAGGAGAGTGACTTTTACAAGCAAAACAGACTGGAGGCATCAGAAAATTACCCAGGTTTTGCTTCTAGAAGTCATTTCAAGGTTTTTTTTTTTTTTGTTGTTTCACCACAGTTTTACTCCACTAGTGATCTATACTTACACTTGAACCACTGTGTCCTCCAAAAATAAACAAGTTCTACCTGCAAGCCCCTATTGGCAGGAGAAGGTAAACACTAATTAATCTTGAGATACTGAGGCATGGACATCACAGAAGTGCCTCTGTGTGAACACAGACTACTTGGTTATTATGGTGCACATTTATATTACACAATATTCAGTTTTAACCACAAACAGAATTCATATTCTGAGTTTTAGTAAAAAAAAATCCATTTTTTATTTGGCTTTTCTAAAAACTAACATGGATTCTCCAGTTGCAAGGTTCTAGTTACCTTAGCCCTGGGGTAGATATTTTGAAGAAAACTGAACGAGTTGCTAGCAATAATTCCTGACAAAACTGGTGGCTACAAATATGAAATCAACAAAATTCAAAGGGAAATTCATGTATTTTGGACCATAAAAATGTTAAGACAGTCTTAAAGCTTTAAGTATGCTTCATTTTGGGATGTGCATTTACTGCTCACACTACATATGGAAAATGATTTATCATTTCTGGTCACTACCACTGTACTACAGCCAAAATAAGGGAACGTTTTCTGAAAATTTAATATAAATTACAGAATGCTTTGTTCACCATATGAACTGGGAATCTGCATGAACTAGGTCTTACTCAAGTATTTTTTCCCATCCTTAACTGTTGTGGGAATCTTGACTCTAGGTGGAAATGTAGGTACCAGACATCTTGCAACAATTCCCTTGCAGAAAAAATGAATTTTTGTACTAATAGCTGCAAATCCCCCTCCTCTCCCAGTTTTGTATTGATTGTATCTCAGAGGTGTGGGAACAGCAAGGAGAGAGCTCCTTAAAATAAAAAGGACAATAATCATTCCTGACCATATCTGATACATCACTTCCACAAAGCACTGACGTTTCTCTCAATTACTGGCACTTAAATAATGTAAGAAAAACACATCTCAGTGAAATCTTCCAGGGCAGCCAGTGCACAGCACTGACAGATAAGTGGAGCATGTGAGCCATATCCTGGGAACATTTACTGTGGCTGTTTGAGCCAGGAGCAGCACATAATGCTGAACCAAAAGCAATACACAATTAATGAGCTTCCTTCTTCCTTCCAAGAATTAACAGAGGTGAGCTGTCAGCTTGAGCCAGGTGAGGCTGGACACAATGGGGTACCTGCATTCCTCCCCTGTGCTTGACTGAAGCCCACTGCTCACATTCAATCTGCAAAATACCTATTTTACTATTTTAGCCTTTTATTTGTAGACACACACACTTCCCCGTGCAGATCCACAAGAGTTACTTTGTCCTCACTACTGGTTTTGTCCTGTGTGGTTCTAAAGGTAAAATATCAACCACACAGCTCAGCAATCCACCCTATGCATCTTGCATAGCAGTTTCCATCATACCTCATGAATAAACTTGGTATTTATTATTTTATCTTCTTGTTGTAATTCACATTCCTCAGGGAGGTTGCTGGTTTTGCCTGGGTTTTGTTAAGCAAGTCTTACATGAACAGGAGTTCCCTCCGGGTGACTTGATAGGTCTCCTCTAAAGTCAGATATCCAGTGTGAGCTCCTGCAGGGGTGAAGAGAGCTGCAAATCCATTAAATACCTCTGCTCCAAGCCTGATAAAACAGCAGGGCTTGCCAGAGCACCTGGAAAGGAAAAGCTCCCCATGGAAAGGACAGCCTATCCCTGGTACTCAGGAGGTGGCCAGCTAGTTCAGCAGGGCAGAATCAGATTTGGAAAAGAGAGGCAGTTCAGTTTCTTGCAACAGGTGAAAATGAGCAAATCTCCATCTCTGGGGCTGACTTACAGCCCAGCCAGCTCCACATCCCATTTCCAGCAGTGCCAGCTTGCAGCCGCACACAGGGCAGGGATGGATCAGCCTCCTCTACCCCTCTGCCTGCTCCCCACCTTTTCCTCCTGGGTTTCTCCTCTTGGGATGGGGGCTGGTGCATTCCACACCCTCGGGAGAGTCTGATTTGTGCACCCATAGGAGGGGTAAGTGAACATCCCCAGGGTGCAGCTGAGAGGGGACCCAGCCTCCCTCAGAGCTCCTGGGCCAGCAGCAGGATCAAACTGGGCAAACTGGGCAATCATATGAGGAAGGAACTTGTGAACATGGACAGCTGCTACTTGTGGGTGTTGCTGCTACTCTACTGCTCTCAGGGTCAGAAAAGAGCAGAAGAAGTCATGATGGTGACATGGTCCACCCCTAAGCAGTAAAAACTGCCTTACAGCCCCTAGAAACTGCAGAGCCACACTCCAAATCAACACAATCCTTAAACAAAGTAGTCAGACTCTACCCATGCAAGTTAAAACAATCAGTCCCTCCAAATAAATTCATGAATTTACCACTTCTGAAAGGGAAGCCCTGAACAAACCCCAGACTTGAGAGTAAAAACGAATGGAAGGGACTTGATTAATACTATAAAAATCCTGCAGCACCAAGTGCTCCACTCTCCACGAGTGTCCCATCAGCATCCAGGAATAAAACCAATAACACCCTGTCACATACTCCCACCCAAAACATTCTGGCTCATCATGTTGGACTTCTCACCATGTAAACAGTCACACAGACACACTGAAAAGCAATGCTAAATTTGCTTGAAAATGCAAGGTAAGAGAGACTGCTTTGTCAGATATTAGTTACAGGACTCTTTTTCTTATTACTGGAATAATGTCTCAGAGGATGTGGGGAGAAAAGCTATTAACAATATTAATTAAATATTAACCAATATCAATAAATATTACTTAAATTGGCAGGCATTAGCCAATGCAACAGGAGCTTCATACTGCTCAGCTCCCAGCTGTAGGCAGCACAAGAACTAAGTGCTAATCTCTCCTAACCAGGAGAGCAGAGCACACCTCCAAGCGCCACAAACTGAATTTCAGTTTTGTTTACTCTTTGCTAGCTCCCACAAAGAGTGGGACAGCTCACAAGTGGTCTCTGACAGAAAGTGTTTTCCCCCTTTTCCAAAAGATGGCACCACGGACACCCAGGCTGTGACCTGGGATCAGACACCACAGGACTGTTTTTCCCTCAGGAAGGCAGGGAAGTGCAGCTCAGGTTTGGACATATCCCACACCCAGGTCCTCAGGAGCCAGGGGGATGCTGCTGTCTTTGGTGTGAAAGCAGAGAAATCCATCAGTCCAGTGTGCAAAGAGACACCTCCAGCAGTCTGGCAGCAAAGCTGGTACTAAACCAACTCACCTGTGGCAGCTGGAGCAGCAAGAGGGAAACACACAACTGATAAAACCAATTAAATACCCAGTCACAGCTCTAAATACATTTTGGGGTGTCTTTGTTCTCCTGCATTTCCAGATAAGCATTTTATGAGCATGGATTTCCAATGGGATATGTGACACACCGTGTCACAGGAAAATGGGGACCGAAAACAAGAAGGATTTTTTTCTGAAAGGTTCATTTGACCTGTGTGACATCTTTACAGATCCATGTGGCCTCTGAAATGTGCAGTGCCTGCTGCTCCAGCAGAACACCAAACTGCACATGCTGCAAACACCACAGACTGGTCCTTGCTGCCAAGGATTGGCTTTTGTTTACAGCAGCAAAGAACTGCCCAATGCTTTTATTTCTTTCCCAGCTACTCTGAAGCACCTACCCATCTCTCCACTCAGCATGGTAATTGTGCAGGATGCTTTTTCTATTACATGATTTATTTAAAGCCTGTTCAATCTCAATTTATGAAATCCAGATTGTGAAGCACCACATAACAATTTATTCTTTTCCTTAGTATCTTTGGTCACTAATAGCAATCTTACAGTACACTGTGCCAAATAAATACATTTTGATACCTCAATCAAGCATTTGGGAAGCTGCTTATAAAGACTCAGCGCACAGTAGCATCACTGCAGTTAAAAATCAAATGTAATTTCCATTTTGACCTGTGTCTTCACACACACCAACCCAAAACCATACCAGGCTTAAAATCTGGATTCTGGCTTTTTGCTATTTTCTTAGAGCTAATTATTTTCCCCAACTTCGAGAAGATTTGATTTGGCCACGCTTATACATTTTTCCCCCCCTCCCCTAAACAACAGAAACACAGTTTCAGTGTTTTCAGATGTTGAGATCTTTTATGCTTGTTAAAGACACTAATTTGAGTAGAAAGAAGCAGCCATCAGCCAAAGTCCATTCTTTTGAAGATTACAGAGCTACGTGACAATTCCTGGCAGTTGGCCGTGGAAAAGTCAGGCTCTGTTGGTGTCTTATATCCTGCCTCATTTTTCACATGGATGTGTGACATACATCTGGCTCTGGGAGAAATGTCAGTTCATCTTTCAGGCCCACCAATTCGCCTCTCGATCCTCTTGGCACGTGAAATTTCATAATCGTTTATCTTAAAACCCTACACCGTGTTAATAGCAAAGCATAAACCTGAAATGCTGAAATCCCAAATCGGGGTCAGCTACCTCACCACTAATCTGTATGTTCTGGAACAAAGCTGTACAACCTTGCTGCAATAAAGGCACTGGAAACATTTTGGCTTTTCCACTCTAAAAATACCACTGGTCTTTCTCAGCACTCTGGACTTTAGGATTCAGCAGAACTTACACTGAACATTGAATTTTGCTATGAGACACTGGGTTAGATTCCTGCATTTTCCAAGTGCTGAGTACAAACGTGCCAAAAAAAAGAAGTGGCTTCTACCTTACTCTTCCACAATGCTTCATTTCTCAGCTTTGTGCTGTCTGTCACTTCCAGACACCTTGCATGGTGTTCTTCAGCTGATGTGGCCAAATTTTATTGAGCCAATATTCAATTCTGAAAATATCCTCCTTTATTTGCATTTTAAGCATTAATGTCCCACCAAAAAAAAAAAATCAGACTAAATCCAAATAAATCCAAATAACTGGAGTGCCACTCCCATGGCATATTTGGCAGCAGTGGGCATCAGCTCTGAAGAAATTTCATTTAAAGTTTACTTTACAGGACATGTCAAACTAAATTTTGCTAATTCACTCGGATAATAATGATGGAAGTGCTTCAATGTCCAGACAAGTGAAAAAATGAGCTCAAATGTTCACCTGAGCTTGAGCCCTTTGAATGTTTACCATGAGGAGTGGAACATACTTCCACTCTCACTTTGAATGAAAACCTTTATATGTGGTATTTTGCCAGGAACAGAAATTACTCCTGTTCTTTAAAGTTTGACCCAGTGCAGCTGTTTTGTTTAAAAATAAGTTAATGATTACTTTTGCATCCACTTCAATAGATCAAAAAAGAATATTCCAAAAATCAAAGCAATGTAAGTGATTTTTATTTGTTATTTGAAAGAAATTAAATGGAAAAAAGCCAGGCTTTTTTTAAATGCAACCAACATACTTTCTTCATTAACATTTTGCAATGTTTGACAATACTTAATAAAATAGCTTTAATATTACCTAAAATGTTGCAATTTAGCCTTTGTGAGTTACGCCAAACTTTCCACAGTCCATTCTCCAAAGCCTCCTGACTCATAGTAAAAAAGCCAGATTTATAGTTTTGTCCTAAAAATTATTTCAGCTAAAATACCAAAAATTTGCAAGTTTCCAGACCTCCCTTTCATACTACACTAATTTAGGGAAGATTTTAATGACAGGCAATCCTAAAAGAGAAGCAGAGATGCAGTATGGTTAACAGGCCAAGAGTTCGTACAGGGAAGAAAAAAAAAAGTTGAGACTTTCAAACATCACAGCCTTAAAGAGACACCATTAAAGGTATCAGATTTCCTGCCTTCTGCTTTCACAATATATATTGTTTTCAGTTGCTGGCAGAGCAGGCTCTGCAGAAACACAGCACACAGATGTCACTTGAGTTTTGTTTCTGGCTACCAATAGCCAGCCCCTCTCCTGAAACCTTTTCAAAATTTAACTGTGTGATCCTTTATCTAAATATAGAGATGGGAAAACTACATGAATCTTAATATAAATATAGGTATGAGAAAGATTTATTTATATATGTATACATATGTATATAAAATGAGCTTAAAACTAGGACTTGGTAGTTAGGATACTGACTCTTCAAGATGATATATAATGTGAAAAAACTATTCTACAATGTCAGGCCATGTTTAATTTTAGAAAATTAAGCTAGGGTTTTTTTCTTTTTTCTTAAATAAATCAGCTATGGCAAAACTCACCTGAAAGTACTTTCTAATTGAATATACGTGAAAATCTGTTATAATCAGAATTTAAAACTCATCTCCCTTATTGCCATAGATGGAGCTTTCTGATTCATGACAAAAGTACTGGGTAAATTAATTTTAAATGTTCAGTGCACTCATTAAACAACTCAAATGCAAATCTAATCCTGAGATAATCTGAAACAGCTTTAGTACAGCATTAGCTCAGTACTCCAGACTTCTCTTGAATAATTGCTAGTGGGCACTTAACTCTTGAAAGCTGCTTTAGAAAATATCAATGGGAAAATAACAAGTCCTGCAATAAATGCCTTGCAGATAACAGTTACCAATCAAGCATAAAAAGTCTGCATTCCAAACCAGCTCGTGATATTGTTCTGGTCACCTGCCTCTAACAAAGAATAATTCTCCAAGGTATTTCAGTTTTACAGAGATGTTGCTCTGCTCCCACCATAAGCAGACAGAATTAATGATGATGATAAGGAGCACACCCAGCTCCCAGCAGCAATTGGATGGAGAATTAACTTTGTCCCTTTTAATATTTAAATTTATACTCCTGTAGGGACAGGAGTTTCCTATAAACTGATTCCAGATTAAGAGACATCTTATATTCACCTTCTCCAAACAAGAAAAGGAATTAACTTAATTGCCATCAAAAGAAGAAGAAATCTACAATCCATCCTCCACTAAGTCTTCCATGATTCCCTGGAATCCACTGCTATCACTGGCATTATGCTACTTCAGAAGAAATGAAGCTAATCAGAGAACTAAATATAAAGGCAGCTTAAGAAAGACTGTGGTTCTCAAAGGAGAAAAATGCAATTTCCATCAGTATAGACATATATAAAATACAAAAATATGCAGTAACATGTAATTATTATTTAAAAAAAAATCTTTCCCCCACATACCAATTTTAAGACTTGCCCAGATAATGTCCTTTTGATAATTTTATTGAGAACTCTGGTTCCACTGCCAGTTCTATTTTCTTGGCAGCCACCCTACATTTTATTTCAAGTATTAGCTATCATGTAAAATAAATTCTGCTGTGTTTAAGAGTATACTTTAATTGAGGCAGGTACTCATCTCCTTCTTAAAGAAAGTTAATTTTATTATCATGATTTATTATGGATGACCATTAACAGTGAGGTAGAAAATCTGTAGCTTGTCCATAGGTATAAACACAGATACTTACAGCCGTTCAAGTTGTTTCAGATCCTGAAAAGCTCCACGTTCTATCACACTGATCTGATTTTCTTCCAAGTGTCTGCAATTCCACAAATACCAGTTAATTTTAACAAAATAGAAAAGCATCCCCATTCTCTTCAAACATTGTCAAAATGCTTTTCACCTAAGTAGGACTACAGTTTAATTAGAGATTATTAAAATAATTGGGGCAGAGGAGCAGTGTTTCTCTTGGTCACTGACAGGCAATTGATTCCAAATTTTCCTCCTGACCTCCACGTTTTGTAAACGTTTTTGTTCCTAAGCTTCTATAACAGATTTTGCTCAGAAAGGTGCTGGTCTGGAGGCTGGCAGTTACATCCCTAATCTTTCTAGGATATTTGTGTGCCATAATGGAGGTAACTGAGTTCTGCAGCCCACAACAGGAACCCACTCAATGGCAATGTATTTTCTGTCCTGACTCCATTCTGCACTGATTTCCAGCTTGCTCTGGAGCAAATCCTCTCTAAGTGCCCCAAAGGGGTCTCAGCCTCAGGAGCAGCAGCTGTGTGACCCAAGTCTACAACAGGGTGCAAAAACACCTGGGACAGGTCCAGCTTCCCACTGTGGCTGATCCTGCTTTTCTCTCCACCTGACACCAGCACTGGGGTAAGTCACAAGCAAAGGAGACTGACTCCTGTCTGATTTGCAGTGTGCAGGGGATGACTGCCATGCAGAAATGCTGAAATTTGGCAGAAATTTTGGCAGAAATGCTCTTGAAAGGTGAAGTAGAAGCCAAGGAAGAGAGATTCCAACAGCCCCATCTGAGGTGACCTCAGGACCTTTTCCCTCCCTCCAGCACACACCCATTCCTTCTTCTGTGAGAACACTCATGCAGGGACTGAACACCTCTGAATATTCTGTGTAAACACCTCTGAACAGTCTGGACCCAGTGAAGAGCAGGGAAAAGCACTATTCCTGCCTGTTCAGCAGCCACTCCTCTGCCCTCAGTCCTCTGAGGATGCTCAGAGCTGTTTGACTGCACAGGAGCTGAGGGCACAGACAGCAAGAGAGTATTCCACAGCTAACACCGAGAAAATGAAAAATATAAAACTAGAAAACTCCAGCACATGAATGAGAGAGTCATGCTGCTTAAAGGACAGGGAGGAAAACTGTGAGGGAAAGGGATGAAACTGGAAGGGATGAAAGGAGAAGGTGCACAAAGGAGGATTTTCAATGTGTGGTGTTTGCTTGAGACTGGAGGATTTTTTTTCTGCTGTACAGGGCTATGAATTCCCAGGTCACTTGTTCCTAGTCCTCATTTTGATGTGTGCAAACAGGACTAGGCTCCCTTCCTAGGGGCACTGGGACAGGCTGCAGATTTGTCTTCTCACTATAACCCTCAGCAAACAGGGCAGGGAGGGGGAAAAGGAGCAACAGGGGTTTAGTAACAGAATTATAAAGAAACCATAAGAGAAACCAAAGAAAAGTTAAAAAACCCTGAAGGATGGTTTATTCCGGTGACTTCTGTGGCAGATGCCACACTACTCAAAGTCTGAGCAAATGAGTTACATAAACCTGGCATGAACACAGGACAAAAGCTCCAGGTAAAGAGGGCAGTTGCACATTTTGGTTATTCCTGAAGGCATAAAAGACTGCAGCAGCATTAGGCAATGTCTGACACTACGAAAACCCAACCAAACTGAAACAACTACTGGCACTGATATAGTGTAGAACATGTATTTTAATAGACTCTCAAAATGGTATTGACAGCTGGGATGGGAGCCAAGGAAATCTAAACAACTCCTCTGCTAGAGATGAGAGAAATACCAGAAGAACAAAAAGTCTTCCCACAGATTTGAGGTGTTACCTTAACAAATGACAACTTATTCACAAGTGTTAAGGTAGCAGGAGCAAAGACTCACCTTTTCCTTAGCAGGACTTAAATATTACTTTAATTATCTAACAGGATAATAACAGTTCAACAGTTGCATCTTTAAGGGCTTGTTTTAGAAGATACTCAGAGGAAAACTCTTCATCACTAATTTAGTGGTGCTGTTTGAGGTTCATGCAGAGAAAAGAGGACACCAGGAATGACAAAGTCTGCAGGCTGATGTTCAAGGCCTATCTACAGGTATGGTTAAGCTCTTCACAGATACTGAGATGATGAGACAGCACCACCTGAAATCTTTGAGTTTATGACTGTTTACCAGACCAAAAAAAACTCACCAGTTTCCTTGTGTTCAAGTTCTACAGCTATTTGTGGCCAACTTCTGCTTCATACTATGCAAAATGCTGTTAATGGGACTGTACCTTACAGTGGCCAAAATCTGAAAGTCCTATTTGCTAGTGTCCCAATGTAATTGATTTATGCATGAATGATTGTAAAGCAGAACAAAATCTTTAGCACAGGACTTATTCATAGTAAGAAACAGCTGAACAGCTCTGAAACTACAGTCACCTTCGTGTAGAACTAAAATTTACTGTTTCACATGACAAACTGTTCAGGTTGCCTGGTTTAAAAGAAGACCAACAATGGAATAATGTGCCCAAATTACTAGAATTTGATCTCTGGAATTATGGAAATTCTAGGTAGTAGCACCCTGAAATAGTCTCGTAAAAACCAGACTAGTTTTGTGTTATACTCACAAGACACGAAGATTCTTCAGCCCAGCGAAGTCCGTCTTCGTGATCCTTGTGATGTTATTTTTTTCTAGATCCCTGCAGAGCAAAAAGAAAGCAGCACTCAGACACTGTAACTGACACCCAAAATTCCATTAGCAGAAAGTATCTGCATCACTGGAGCACCCACCAGCTGCTCAAACTGTACAAACATCTGCATTAAAATCTCAAAAAGCACCTCATGGATCCCGATGCACTTTGCCTCCTCCTCCTCTATGTTGCTCTCAGAAATGAAGTTTCTCCCATTTTTAGTTCCAGTGTCAGTGCTCTCTATAAGCTTCTTTCTCCCTCAGACTAAGATTCTGCAAGAGGCTGTGTATATCCAAAGCCCAATTAGTACAGAACAGCTGAAACAAGTGCACAGGGCCCCAAAATGATTATTCTAAACCCAAGTGAGTCCAACCTGCTGCAGAAACTTTGGCCATACAGAGCCTGAAAAGAGCACAACTTATTTCAGTGACTCCTTAGTGTGCTCCTACCCAGCTGACTGGAATACTCACTGGTGCCATAGGACCTGGTTTGCCATTTCTAGACCTGCCTTTGCCAAGAACCTCTGAAGTTCTGCCAGTTGAGCACATCCTGCTACCGGGCTGTAGGTATTTCATGGTTTTCAGTCCTGTCCACACTCTTCTCCCTGACCTTGTGCTATCCAACAGGGACAAGACAAACAGCTGGTCTTCCTTTCTGGTCTTCATGCCATCAAAAATATGGCATGTAGACACAAAATAATATTTTTGGCATAACTTTTTTGAACATTTGACATCAATCTTCCCACGTCTAACATACAAGCAAGACCTTAACTGGATTGAAGCAGTATGTGATGCACTAGAGCACAGAAATAAGTGTTTAAGAATATTGGAATCTACTTCTAATGGTTATTGACAGACATCAAAATACTAATAAAATCCTTAAGTCATAAAATGGGTTACAAACAGATTTTACAAACTGTAGGCCTTAGTTCATGCATCTTAGCACAAGACATTTCTATAATACAAGAAACATTCTCCTGTCAGGAAAGCACAGATGGAAAGTAAGGATAAAGGTAAGGAAATGAGGGGGGGATAAGCCCCTTTGTTTCAGCTATATGAACAAGACAGCCTGCACCCCTACTTGACTTACATCAGCTGTATTTTAAAAGCTGATATTTATTTAAATATGAAGAAAAGGAACCACAAAGCCTGTGCAGGGCACTTTCACTGCCCAAACCAACCATTCTCTCCCATTTGTCTTTATCCTGTCCATTGACTCACGCTTTCCCCCAAGAATACCTCTGAATCACTGCCTACATATTTCAGATTTCCCAGCTTCATTTCCTCTTCTGTTCTCAGTTCAGTTCTTCTGCCCTGGTGCATCATGAACTACTCACTGGTGTGCCAGTGAGCTGATTGCAAGGAGCACTGGAAAGAATTACATCTGGAGTAAGCAGCGTGTAAACAGCTCGTGTTTGACTCGCACGTTGTTCCCCATCTGCTTTTTGTGGCATTCCATCCCAAGCTTTGCCTTTATCTCAGAGAAGCTCTAGCAAAACACAGCACTAAGCTGGTTGGAATCCCCCAAGGCAGAGAGGAGCCAGCCAAGGGACATGGAGCAACGCCGTGTCCGTGGCCCCAGTTTTTGTGTATTTTGGTAAGACTTGATCCCAGCACAGCTTTCCTTGGCTGCAGCGAGTGCAGAACCACCCCTGCTGCCATCCACACAGCAACCTCTCCACCACACCCAGTCTGACACACCAGTCCCACACACGAGCGCAATTCCTCTCTGCTCCATTCTTCCCCTGGGGAAATCTGCAGCTCTCTGTTCTGCAAGACTTTAACATTTCTTGATCAACACATATCTGGAGATTGCTTTTTCCTCTGATCCTGCAGATTGGCACAGCCTATCCTGTATACACAGTATCAATCATCCTATTAATCACTTACAAAGTTTAGTGCCTAAGTGAGAGGTTTCCATTTCTGTTATTCCAATTACTTGCACCATGCCCCAACCTTAAGAGAAACATTCCTCATCAAGTTCACTTTGCTCAAACCATAACTGCAGCCTCTGTCTGCTTTAAAAAACAGTGTTTACCTTCTGAACATTTGCCTTTTCCAGCGTGCTCTGCCTCAAGGCTTATCTGCCATTTGAAGAAAAACAGACTAAAACTGTGATGAACTACGTAAAATTTCCTCCTCCTGTTCACAGTAGGTCTAACGCTGTTACAAAGCAGCAGATTGCCACAGGTTACCCCATTAGTCAATTAAACTTTGTGACTGAAGTTACTGAACTAATGCAGACATTAGTGGTTTAAAGCTGGTATTTGTGGGCAACATAATATTTTATGTTTCCTTTGTAAAGTTTGGCAGCTGATTATGGGCTCACTAGTGGGTTTCAACTACAAAGAGCTAAACCTTAAAACGTAATCTTGGTTGGCTTTCAAACGCATCAGTGTTCAAAAGGACTCTTGGAACCAAACAGATTTCTTGGGAAAGAAATCATCTGGGTCTAAGATATGAGGAAAATAATACCACAAAGGCAAATTTATTTATATTTCACTTCAGCACGTATCTCTGTCCAGATGAAATAATTCTACATAATATTCTTATTGTGCAGAATTCCTGCATTTTGTGTAGTAAGTGGGGCCAAGCAGATCTTGAATCCTACTCAACACATCAATTTCTCCCACAGTACCAGCTACTACTCTTGGTCATTTCACATTCAAATAAGACAGTCTAATCAATTAAAAACACCTAAGAAAACTCTATTAAGGAATACGGAACTCTTCTGGAGTGTCAGCAGCAAAGTTTATTATCACTCCATTAAAAAGAAATCAGAAATTACATGTATACCAGCTTTGGTAAAGCTCTTGACATTAGGTCTGCCTTGTCAATTTATTAATTCATTTTAGCATAATTTGTAGGATAAAGCATGGTAAGAACAATACAGCTACAGTGATAGCTTCAAAAAAAACAGACGTGGAAGGAATCATTTCAGTGAGAATAGAAACATGAATTGGAGAAGAATGGTATAAGACATCATGAAAGTGAGATCAGATGAGCTATTAAGGGAGCTTTACTCATAAACATGCCCTGCTATGGTCTAATAGCAATTTAATTCAACACATATTTTGTAGATGCTGAAGCCTGAGTCACACAATGTACACACTTATTACAAACAGGGATGCTTGGAGCAACTGGAGCAAATCCTACTTCATTGCAATAATTCCTCTGAATTGCTTCATCTTTCATTCTTCTCTAAAGACAATCAAGTGAATTTAAGACAGACTTTTCAATGTCTTAAAGCACCAACATTCCCAGGAGCACACAGATTTCCTCTGCTATGTTACTTCCATTTCAGTTGATAATTATTCTCTTCAGCCACTCAACTCTTCCAAAACATCCAGATGCTGTTCTCAGCCCCCACCCTCCTCCTTGGGCTGTATGAAGCTCCTGACTGGAGCAGTAAATCCACTTGTCTCTTCACACTTGGTGCTTCTGGGCTCTGCAGCCTTGGCAAGCTGAGCCCCTCACCCTGCCCAGCTCGGAGCCTCCCTCCCCTCTCTGATGCTCAGAATCAGGACTGAGCCTGACACCCCAGCACCCCACAATGAGCACAGCAGCTCTCACACAAGAGCCAGTAACAACAGCAATCAGGTGCTGAAGTCTTGCACAATCTTCAGCTCAGTAATTCAGTAGATACATAGAAATAAAATACCTTATACGATGTGCAAATACTTTTATACACAAGGATGCAAAAATCCAAAGCAACATTACTAGATTGCAGCAAGTTCCTATTGTAGTCAGGGATTATTTTGCTACCATCTGAACCCACTGTTATAATATCCAAGATAATCTGGATTATAAATTTGTGTCCTCATCATAGTTGTGAACCTTAAACACACCCAGGTCAATCCCTAACTTAATTCTCAACATCTTCAAGACTGTAGGCCTGGGGATTTTTAATCAGCTGCTCATTTTAGAGCTCTGGTTGCCCAGCTGTGCTTTTGGCACACAGAAGCCAAATGGAAAAGTCTTACTAAAACACAAACCAGTTCTCTCTCTGCAGCTCTGTAATGGCTTGGTTTTGCAGCCTCTGATGCATGGGCACTGCAAGAGTTCATGGGCACACAAAACACATTCTGATGATCTTACTGCAAAGGCTGTGGTTCTATTTCATGCTTAAAAAACAAAAACAAAACAAAACAAAAAAACCCCAATATTTTTTCATATCTGGAAAGCTACCAGACTTCAGGCCTAATTCTGTTACCTTTTGGTCAGAAAAGAAATTGCCTAAATTTAGTTCCCTCTCCAGGAGGATCACAGTTGTTGCATTTGGTTAAAGCCATTTATTATCAAAAAGTGCTCAAGAAAAATAAATTCACCTCTGTTTCAGAGAATTCTCAGGTGCCCATCTGGCAAACAGGGACATTCCTAACAACACAACTGAATATCCTTGATGCCCAATAATTTCATGGCAGTAGCTGATTTTGCATTTCAGTGACAAACACAAGTCCTAGATGGGCAGTACTTTGAAAAATATTTATTGTCTAATATTATTTGTCTTAAACCTAAGACGTTACAAAATGAAAACCCATGGAAAATAAAAATAACCTGCTATCTAAGGAGAAGGAGCACCAGACTTAACTGCAGTCCTCAGATATTTCTTCATTTACATCAATAAAGAATTCAATAAGAGCAGTAGAGAAACTGTATTTAAGGAAAAATTACCTGCCATACACTTCAAAAAAAACAGCTCTTACCCAAGTTAAACAGCACTAGGATTCTTTTCTGTCCAGCTGCTTCCTAAGTAAGGTAAATATTCATTTCTAGTCACAGAACCTCAAACACAAAGTTGAGTTTCTGTTCCTGTTCGGTTTTCAAAGTGGTTACCACACACCAGTTCAAAGCTGCACACATGTGTGTCACAGCAGGGACAAACAAGTCAGCCCAGGACCCAACACTCTGAAAAGAATCTCAATTCAACCAACACCCCACAATCTACAGGGAAGATGAATTTCTCTGCACCTCATTTTTGGTGTTTTCCAAGAAGGAATGCATAAAATTTGTGTGTCGCAGAACAAAGCTTAGGAACTAATACAAACCTCTCTTGTTCCCCCTAAAAACAGGTCAGGATCCAGACACACCATCAAGAATTCCCATCAAAACAAACCTCACCTGGGACACAATTCATGCAACTTCCAAATGTTCATGAAGAACAGAAGAAAAATAATTTCCCAAGAAACTTCAGAGCACCTGTTCTGAAGTGACAGCACACACCCTTTGCTATGATTAATCTGTGCCACATTCCAAAGGGTTCATTTGAAATGGCAAATCAACATTGGAAACATGGCAGCTAAAATTCAAGTGATAATGAATTAATCCAGATTCCTGGATCTAAGGAGTTACTGATGTTTTTCATCAGCCCAACTCCTCCAAGTACCTAAAGCAGCCCTCCCTCCTGAGAAACAAGGCTTTGTCTGTGCCACTGCCCTGCTGAAGGACTTGGTCAGCCCAAACATCCTGACTGACAGCTGAGTCATCCCCTGGAAGTTTTCCTGAGCTTTGTTTTCCCCATGCCCAGCCACCACCCCAGGTACCCACAACCCCAAACACGCAGCCCTGAGCTGGAATAAACCTGCATTTTCCACAGCAATGCTCTTTTTCACCCTTGACCTGGCTATCTCCTGCACTCCAGAACCTTAAAGCCATGAGGAAAACCTTCTTGATTTTTAGGAAAGCTCCCTGCAGGGCTGGAGGCAGAAAGCTGTTCAGTAAAGCCTCTCCCCTCTTTGGGAGTGCTTTAGCTCTGGGTTTGGGAACATGCTAAAACCAGGACCAGGAAAGGGACAAAAATCCACTCCCATGTGTGAATGTATCCACACAGCAGATTCTGGCTGCCCTTTCCAGTTTTCACACACCCAGTATCTGTTTTATTATTTTAACCATTTTCCATGATTTCTGCTGTGCAGCTAATTTTCTTTAATGGGTAGGAACTGCCACCAGCCTCTTAACCTTAAATGACCATAATTCCCCACAGAAAGCACTTGGCAATTCTCTCTTTTGCCTTCAATCCAAGAACTTCAAAGTTACTGTGATAAACTACTCAATTATAACACTATCCTGAAGCCCTCTGGCAGCACAATCTGCATATCTTCAGATTGAACATATTTTCATCTCAAGTTTTGCAATGCAGGAAATGAATTCCTGGGACTGGGTTTTATGAAATACACAACTTCCACTAGTTTCCAAATCACATGGGCAAGTATGAACATCACTTCTAAAGAAAGACAAAAACTTCAAAATCATATTCAGCTAATTCCATTTTTTAAAAAAAGTACATTTCATCTTTAAGTTTTCTTTTCTTCTAATCAGCTGACTTTGCAAAGGAGCATGAGAATTTATTTTTATTTCTACTGAGCTCTAGAAAGACTGGCGCTCTCTGAACCTTTCACATCATTTAGCTCAATAGAAGAAAAATATTGAAAGCCCTCCATCTGAGAGGAAATAAAGCCATGCAACAATCCCAGGTGGGCAATGCATGAGCAGGAAGATGCTTTGCACTCTCCTGGAGTCCCCACTGTGCCCCAAAACTCCAGCAGTGGCCTCGAAGCAGCAAAGGTCACCTCAAGCACAGACAGAGGGGGTTGAGAATTTGGAAGAATTCACTTCTGTCTTGCCCTGTGGATTTCTAAATCCACCTGGCTCAGTGCAGGCTCTCCAGGACAGGACAGACACTACCAGGAAGCTGAATGATGGCATTTGAGCAGAGGCTGAGACACCTGGGTTTGCTGAACTTAAATTAAAGGAAGGTTAGGGGGAGATCCTACTGCAAACTAAAATCAGCAGCCTGGAGACTCCAGACCCCCCTGCCTGATCTGCAGTGACAAGAAGCCACAGGTGGAGAAACATTAAGAGAGTAAAAAACAAGCCCTGCCACAAGCACCAGTTCTTTCTAAATATTCTGCACAATTTGAGCAACAAGAGCTGCACAGATCCACTCAGCAATGTGGAGATCTCACACAAGAGGAACAGTCAACCCACAATTCAACATTTCATTATTTCTGCTGGAGTTGTTGGATACCACGTGTGTGACACTGGATACTTTCAGTCCTCAGGAAAATTTAAATAGCAATTAAACAGCCACACAATAGTTGGAGTGTGCAAATCCCATGCTGCAGTCCATCATATTTTTGTAACGCACCTACACGACAGCTTTTAATTCAAAAAAGGTTAGATCCTCTGCTCTGATTACAGAAGGCTTTCAGGTATGAGTCAGACTGTTTTCTTTCTGTCTGAACAATGAGAAAAATGGACCTTCAAGGTTAAGTGCCCTAATTTTGTGAATAAGCTGTCCATTCTTAGGCCCATTACAGCAGTGCTTGGTTAATAACACACATTAAGTGTCCAAGTGATCTGGAACTGCTTGCAGACAACACACTTCTTCCCTCATCCTTATAAAAATAAGGAAAAAAATATTTGGCAAAGCGCAAATGTTAAGAAATATCCAGGAAAAAAAAACCCTTAACCTTTTGCAACTTGTGCAGTGGCTGAATTCCCTACAGCAGACTGCAGTGGAAGTCATAGCAAGGCCCACAGAAAGCAGCATAATGGAGTGAGTAATTTAAGTATTCTGCTTCTTCCAAGGAAATACATGTTTGTCTCAGCCTGCAGGAATTCCTGTCTAATTATTAGAGTGTACAGGTTTTATTATCCACAGAAAGGAATCCTTATGCTGACAGCATGATGTTTAACAGTACATTTTACACTCCTGTGTCCTTCACCTCTGTCCCCAGAGTGCTGTACTCACTCTGGATGTGTTCCAGACCTCCTGTGGCAGTGTCACCTGTGCCCTGGAGAAGGACAGAGCCACTGCAGCAAGAGTGAGAGGGGTGGGGCTGTCCTGGCACCTCCCCTGTGCCAGGGCACACCTGGCTAAAGAGGCACCTGGTGATGGAGCTCCAGCACAGGAGGGGAGGACAAACAGCACCCAAGGCTGCAGAAACACTGCCCAAACCTCAAGTGATGGTCTGAGCCAAGTCAAAGCTGCTCTGGAGTCAAACTGGCAAGGGTCACCAAGAAGAGCTCCCAGCAGTGCATTAGCTGTAAAACATAAACAAGATGTGATGGTTCCGTGGCAGACTGAGGTGCTCAGAGCCTTCACCAGCACAGTCTCCCATGTTCTTGTGTTAAAGGAAGAGCTAGGAGTGGCAGAGGATCAAGTCAAACATCACTTGGGAGCTCCTGACCTGAGCAGGCCTGCAGGGAGACAGGACACAGCTGCAGAGATCAGGCTGACAGAGCCCAGCCTCACCCCAACACCTCCAGGTTTAAAAGCACAACGTGGCAAAGTGCAGGCTGCTCAGCAGCAGCCTCAGCTTGGTACTGGAAAAGTCACTGAAAATACTACAGGAGGCAATTTCTGGTTTTCAAGACCCAAACAGACATTTCCTGTCTGAATTCCGTGTCCTGCTCTGAGCACAGGCTGAACCAGGGGACCTCATCAAGTCCCTTCCAACCTTAATGATTCCATGATTCTACATTTTCTGCAAAGGAAAAGGGTAAAACAAGTATTTGTTGTCTTTTGTTTCAGGGAATACCAGAAAACTTTAAATATGAAGCATTAAAAAAAAGAAAATACTTTAAAATACAGCTCCTACAGAAACATAGTTTAATATGAAAAAGGCAGGATGTGCACATCATAAAGAGGAGCAAGTACAGTTCTATCTCAGATGAGCTCAAGCATCATTTTAATTCATACTAAAAAAATAAACCCCCAAGGTTAACACATACAAAAGGTCATTTTTTTTTACTTCTTTTCAATTCTTGGTCTTGTTTAGCCATTCCTACTTAACTCCTACAGCTGTAGCTCTTCCCTTATGTCCAGCAGGACCAGCTGGTGAGGAGGATTTCAGGTGGTCAGAGCAGCCCAGGGCTATTCCAGAGCTCAGAGAAAGGCAGAAATCAGAGCACATCAAGCATTCTCTGGGCCACATTTTCACTCAGCTTCCACATGGACAACCCCATTAGGATATCCACAGAGATGTGCCTGTGCTTCCATGTTTGACACTTCTGGACTCATCTGGGCAAAAAGCATTGCTGCAAACATAATCAAAACACACATGGCTTTAATTTTGTATTTCACCTCAGTGTGGTGTGTGACTGAATAGATCACAGTGAGCAAACTGCAGAGTTGGGGTGCTCTTCACTAATGCAGACAACCTGATATTTCAGACTTTCAATAGTTCACACCTGCTCCTCACTGCTGTAAATTCTTGATAACTTGGAAAGGCGTTCTACAAACAAACAAATTATTTTAGTGAAGCCTGGCATGAAAATCAAGCCCTGATTTCATCACCCTGCTCACTTTCAGACATGCACAGACTAGAAACCCTTCCCAGATCTTTTCCTGGAAAGGTAAAAAAGATCTCTGTTTATGTTTGGGGTTTTTCTTTTTGTTGCTGTTCAGGGCTTTGGTTTTTTAAATGTAGAAAGCATCCAATTTCACCAACTCTATTCATTCCTAGCACCACCACATTGAGTGTAACATGTCTACAGAGGCCACTGAGGAGCAGAGGAAGCCAAAACATTGCAATAAAATGCGTAGGACAGTTTTAATATGTAAAATGAATTTTGAAGGAAGGGTTGTATTGACTTGATGTTAGCAACCAGATGTTGCAACCAATTTACAAGCAATTTTCTTCACTCTCAAGTAGATTCCCACCTTCCTTGTCCCCCATCCTCATCCCATTTTTGGTTTTTTACTTGCTGCAGTAAAGCTGAATTGATTTCACAGTGTTTGATAAATGAACACAAAACTCAAAACTTTCCTAGAGCCTTTGCACAGAAATCTGATGTTTCAAGTTACTGAAATTCCTCGTGCTTATAAAACCACTTTGCACTACCCCTGCTGCATACATGAGGGCTAGGGAAGAACCAGCTTGGAAATTATCTATTCTATAAAATGAAGTTAGCATCAACTGGGAACAATCTATTTTCATCTTCTAAAAAACTTCATAAGCAATTAGCTAAAAAACTTTCCAGAGGGAAAAAAAAATGAACATAAAACCAAAACCAATGCCAAACAAACCCCCCAAAATCCATAAAACACTTCTCACTGCTCCTTATCTTCTGCTGCCTTTTCACATGTTATCTATTAAAACTCAAAGCTCCAAAGGATCATTGGGCTGTTTCCTACACTTTCACATTCTTATCTGAGAAACTTATATCCAGATGTGTGTTTTCATCTCTCTGAAGAACCAGCCTTTCCCTTAGGGCTTTATTTCTCAGTATCTATTTCCACTTCTGGAAAACAAGTTCTCTTTGCTCAAGAATTTCCCTTCCATTTTTTTTTCCCCAGCTCTTTTTTCTGGTCTCCAGCTTACCTCCCTGCTGCATTTATCTAGGCATTTCAGAAATGCACAGTTGCTTCCCTGTCCCATTGCCTCACAGTGAGCTCTCTTTTGGTGCCCAGCTGTATTCCCAAAACCCCACCTCTAACCAGCTCCACCACTTCAAGAGGATGAGGCTGCCAGGGCCTCTTCTCACCACCCTACAACTATTTCACACAGGCTTGTGACCCAGAGGCTCCCACATTGCTCAGCGATGCTGTAACCCCTGCTGCCCTCCCCAAAGGAAGATGTTTCATCCAGGTTTTGCCAAAATCAGCATTTCAAAAAAATGTTCCTAATATAATGCCTCCCCAGTCTAAACAAAACCATCGCACAGACAAAAGACAAAACTGGAGAAAATCCATAAATTCAGTTCCCACTAAAGCCCAGGCAAAACGTGCTTCAGGACAAACAGGAAGGCACAAGACATGTAAACTGCTTTCTGGACTCCTCCTTGATGAAATTCCTCGGAGTCATACTCAAACAACACAGCAGTTTTAATTAAACATTGCTGTCCCCATGGCTGTGGACAGGCAGTACATGCATATGCAGGATTGCTTCCATGGGCTGGGTGTCCTGTGATCACATCTGCCATGTCAAAGTTGTGTGCTACACACTCTGTCCTAAACCAGAGAGAATGGGCAAACTGCTGCTTGCTACTTCCTTATTGTGAGAGCAAAAAAAACATTAATGTAAAATCAAATTATATTCTTACATAGGGAATGGGTAACAATGCAGGATTTCCTTGTGCATTCACCTTAAGGGAGCACATCCCAAGGAAGCATAAAAGTCTAAGGAAGAGTCTTCCATTTTTGGACAAGCCTTTTCTAATCTTCAAAGGACAACTGAAGTTAGGAATTGGAATATTTTCTATTTTGGGACAAACTATTTGTGGGAAAAACTCTTCCAAGGACAGTCAGATTTTTTCATTAGGGCAATATCTCGTAACATATGACACTGCATTTAATTCTAACACCAAAAACCCTCTTTAACAGACAGACAACCAAGTACTACTTCAACTTAAAAAGCAGAAAAGCAGCTGGAATATTTGAAGAAGTGCTCGATATTGCCCTGTGCACACCCAGAGGAAATGTCAGAGATGACAATTCAGTAGGACAGTTTTGCTAAACTGCCTTAAAATGCTTGGTTTTACTCTGACCTGACAAAGGGAGGAAGGCTCTCAACTCATGGCATCATTTGAAACTTTCAGGATTATTTATTAGGTCCCACAACAACAAACATCAGTAATAGCTCACAGCCTACTAACACTTGTGTTCTGCACCAGATAATTATCACATTCCTACAGGAGAAAAGGAAAAAGACCAATGGGGAAAAAAAAGGCCCAAGGATTCAGGAATATCCCCTAACTGCATGCACTTGCTTCTGCTATCAAAATGTTTTTTCCTAATAGTTAAATGCTTATCTTTTGACACATTTCACAAGAAAGTTGATTTCCAGACTCTCCCCCTCCATTCTGTGCCTCTCTCTCCCCACAGTGAAATAGCCAATCTTGACAGAATGCAGCTCTCAAAATAAAGTTTGGAGACAGACATTAAAAGGTACATTTGATACTGCTGTGATTTTGGAGATCAGAACCTCAGCTCCACTAATATGAAATTTATTACCATATCTGTTATCATGCCTAGAAGCACCCTTACAATAGCTCAGGATTTCTTCATATTGAGCACTGTGCAAACAAAGATTTCCCAAGGGATTTTCTGCAAAGAAAAAAGAGCAAAGGGAAGAAGAAAAGCAGATGAAACAGAACTGATGAGTACAGCAGGCACTGCCCTTAACTCCAACACAGCCTGACTTGCACTCTGTATTTCTAACTGATAGAATTAAAATTACAGTAGATTTTAAGTTTTGTAAAACAAACTGTTTTTTGTTTGGTTTTCTTTTTGGTTTGTTTTTTTTTAACAAGGACTGTTCCTCTCAAGACACAGAATCAGTATGGAAGGAAAAAAAGAATAAATGTATCAGAAATGGAATTAATCACCATCCTCCCCACACTTTGTACAAGCATGTGGACAGGCTGTTAAAAATGGGTTTCTGATCTCCAAATCATGGCCCTCCAGAGCAGTCTACCCCCCTTCCACGGAGCCCTGGCTGAAACAGAATCAGCAATCTGTGTCTCTGCAGAAGCAAACATCTGTCAAGGTGCAGAGAAAACATCCTGAAAAACTGCAGGCAGCCCTGTGTCCTGTTTCTATGGGTGACTGCCAGGATACAGACACAGCACAGTGTCACCACTGTGTCCCCACACCACAGGAACACGTTTTGTAATTCCTAAATACAACATGAATTCCAAATCATTCCTCAATGCAACGCTTCACCAGTGACAGCAAAGGAGACTTGAACCAATGGATACATTCTCATTTCTACCTGAGAGACAAAATTAGAGTCTTAGAAAAAGAAATAGATCACAAATAGAAAGGTAAAAATCAAATTAAAAGCTCCAGAAATCTATCAATCATAAGATTAAAAACATATATTGCAACCATCAAACAGATGGTGTAAAAGTGAAATAGAAAAATTTATTCTGACAGAGACAACTGACAGACCAGATTCAGTTGCAGGGAGGAAAAAAAAAAGGCTAAAAAATAACTGGCAGAGGTAAGAACCAGCCTCTTAAATTCTCTTTTCTGTGGAGATGGCCTTCAACTCAATCTCAGATTTCGAGAGCACAGACCTGCTCCCCTTATCTCTGATGTATTTAATACCATTAGACAAACTGTCAGCTGCTTACAAGGCCATTTGCTGATGGGGAAGAAGCAGTTCTTGCCATTGACAAGATCCATTCAAGATCCTAAATGATGGTATGTCTGATGAGAAAACACTGGAAAAAAAAGACTTGGAAATAAAGCATTACAGATCTCTGGAAGAAAATACTTGAAAAATACTGAAAACAGAGCAGCCTGGGCCATATTGCAACTCAAATATTACTGGAACTCAGCCTTTTCTAATCCTGAGTGTGACACACACACAAATAAGAAAATAGAATTGATATTGCTTTAACACGTTTTGTTTGCAGTGTAGTGAGAACATCCGAGGGATGGCAGAGTCACCACAGCAGTCCTACATCAAAATCCATATTGTGCTATGCTAAAGCACCTGAATCAATGAGAACTTCTGGAAGCTTCCTGTGACCTCAGCAGCAGAAAGGAGCCAAGGACAGGAGGAACATTTCACCAGCCTGTCCCTCAGACCTCACAAGAGCAGGGGGAATAGAACTCACCTCTACTATAACATTTTCTGAGCACCACTGCTCCCACCTACATCCCTGTAACAGGGATGGACAGACTGATCACCACCTGAAGGAACCTCTGCTCCACGGCCCTTGCAGTCAGTTCAGTCATTCTCCATCCTCTTGCCAACATTATTCTTCTTCAAAAAGCCTTTCCCTTTGAGGTTCACTTCAGCTTGGCTCCCCAAACTCATCTTCCTTCCTCACCTGAAGTTACAATCTTGCTGTGCCTCCTCCTCCCTGAGGAGGACAGACATCACTGTTTTGTCCTGCAGGAGTGGAAAATAAACCCAGCAGGAAAAGAGAGGTCCCTTCACAGAGCTGTGGGACCACAAGATGTGTGAGTGGAATCCTACAGGTGCTCCACACTGTGGGAAATCAAACACCAAGGGCACCACACAAACTTCAAAGGTTTTGGGAAAATTAAGTTTCAAGTCATTTGAGCTGTTAGTTCCTGGGAGGAAACACATCCTGATTTAAGCCTTCTGAATATTCTCTGCAGTAAACAAGCTCACTTCTTTACAAGCAGTCACTGAAATTACTCACTGAATATCCTGATTAGAGCCAAGTTTGTTTCCGCTATTGTCATTATCCCCAAACATCTTGTGACATTTCTGTGAGAAAAGGATTTTTCTCTGCTCTGTGGACGTTGAGGAATAGCCTAAATACTCTTGAAAAGACAGACAACAAATATCAGAAGTCAATGTCCATTCAGGACAAACTACTTGTGTTTTAAACACAACTGGAAATGCTTGTACCCTGGCAGTGCCATTCCAAAAGATTACAGGTGGTTCTCACTATAAAGGTCAAATGACAGTGTACAACACAAGGAGTTTTATATAACTACTATGCCAATAAAAGAGTATCAGAATTTACTTATTTTTGTCCCCACACCCCTACAGGTAAGCCATACCTGTATTCTTGGCTCTATGCTTCCCCAAACCCATAGAGTGCACAAATTCCAGGGATATAAAAACAATACTCATCATCTGTATTTTAGGACTTCCTAAAAGACAACAGCTGCTCTTCAGAGGGGCAATTTTCCTTTGGCCTAATTCCTTTGCATGAATCAATACTCAGCTGCAAAAGTAAGAATATGAATAAAAGTAAATAGTCTCAGAGAAGCTCATTAAAGAGTTCTGCAGGAAGTAGCCAGGTCTCTTTCATCTCAAAATCTAATCCAAATTTGTGCAAATAAATACAGGCAACATGACAATGGCCACTACTCACCTCTGCAGCTACCAATTTACTGCAGCTAATTTCATCCTCCTTCCTGCTCCCATCTCTTCAGAACCATGTCACAAATTTAGCAGCACCAGACTGATCCTACCCAAGGTCGAGCCAACATCCACTCAAGCACTACAGTCAGAGTTCCATTGAGAAAGGGAAATAGCCCCATTCAATCAGAGAACTCAGCTGAGCTCTCCCAGGATCAGTCCCTCCAAGAGCAAGCTTTTCCAAGCCAAAGCCATGTACATCCACTTACTGACACATGACCTAGGGAAAAAAATATCTGAGCAATGCTCCATGCAAGGTTTTGGAGACAATTAGTACAAACAAATGAGTGGGAATCCCTAGTGGGAAGAGCTCTAGAAAAGCAGAATGTCAGTGCAAGAGTCACATAATTATGTCTGCATGTGTTTAACATTGCCTTCTGCAGGAATATGGAAGCATTCAAGACAGGAGCTTAGATTTAATTTGGACACTGAACTGAGGAAGTTGAAGACTTATTACAAACCAGTGCAACTTCAGCAGCTCCATGCACCTAGGCCAAAACCACCATAATAATATATTTGTGTAGCAGAAACCCCAGACCACATGAAAACTCAGGAGTAAGCAGATGACTAAGCTTCTAAATTGCACCTAAATGTGGACACACTCAATTTAGCTGCTCAGACAAAGCACAGAACAGATTAGTCCTGCAAGCTTTATCAATCTAGCAAGGTAAAGAAACCTTCAAATGAAAGACAAAACAAAGCAATGACTAACACAGGAGAGCTATCAATTAAACCAGAGCCTAAACCACCAAACAAACTCGTCAAGAACTCAAACATGGTTAAATTCTCCAAAGCAGCTTTTATACATATATAATGTGCTGCTAACAGAGAGGGAGATAACCAGGCATGGATGGGAGGAAAAACACAAAGGCTCACGGTTCACATTCAAACAGAAGGCAGAGGCTGACCCAGAAGACTTCTGAGCAGTTTCTCACTATCACTTGTTCCCTTCAGAGCTGAAGAACTCAACTCTCAGGCAGGTGGCTTTGCTCTGCTCACTGCATTTATGCATCATCTCAAACTAAACGTGGCTATCAGCATTATTAAGTGTTATAAAGAGCCACATGTATAATATTCTACATATATAGAAAGCATTTCCACTGAAGAAAACTCCATAAATAATCACATCCGAGAACGGAAGTACAGCTAAGGAAACTCTGATTATGGGAGTTTGATGAGGCAATCCTAAGGAACATCTCCGAAAGGTAAAATAATTGGGGCTCTCATGGATGTCTTTACATATCCTTAAATTTTCTTCCTTTATTAGGTCAAAATGGCCTATCTGTTGCCTAGCTAAAATATATTCATCACTGTGCCCACTCCAGAAGTTATCTAATAAATTACCAGTTTTTCTCCAAAACACAAAAACTCTATCAACTTCTATTTCTGGTAAGGTGCTAAGTTGTTTCACAAGTGTGGATCAGAAAATACCAACAACAACCACAAGGGCAGCTCTGCCATCCTGCTCAAGGACCCCTGTGGAGCATCACATGCTGCAATATGATAAAATATTGTAAATATGGAATATGATGGCTATCCTGAGCATCCCTTCCCCAGAAGATGGATAATTGGAAGTCGCCCATGGAAGTGACAAGGATTTGCTTCAGTATTTATTTTCTCCAGACTGAGTAATTTCATTGTGCAGCAGGACAGTTTTCACCTCTTTTTAGCCCATCATGAGAGCTGAGCCAAAGCTTCCATCTCAACCACACAATTAGAAGACTATCACAGAATGTAATAACAAGGTAAAAACTGCAACACAAACCTAACAGGACTTGCTATATCTGCAAAGCTACTATTAAAGATCAATCTGTGTAAAAATTAAAAAAGAAAGTACAGGATTGTTTTATAACTCTGCTTCTGTGATCATTGGGTAATCTGTGGATTTCCTTCAAGGTAGAAATCAAACCTACAGACCTTCAAGGTGTTCAGGAAGAAAATAGAAATCAAGCATCTCATTTCTCATGAAGAATCTGTAATCAAAACTAGTTCATTTCATAGAACTTCTCAACAAGAAATTATTTTCCCCCAGAGATATTTCCCATTGTTTCCTTAATGTCATATTTTCAGTCTTCCTGGGTTTCATATTAACACAAATTTGAATAATATTTAACTTGGCGCCATTAGCCCAAACAATCTCTAACATTTATCCAAACATAACTCTAAAAGCTTGGTGGCAAAATATTTTAAGTGGTGCCATTAGCTCTCTTACTAATTAAAGCAAAAAAGTTTCCGACTTGAACAGGTATGTGGAATTTTTAGCTCAGGAGAACGCACAGAGAAATAAATACCTTTCCAGAGCACAACAGTTTAAAAAGGCACTTCGTGTGTGGCCATCAAGAAACTTGTTAAAATTATTTTCGCAACATATAAACATTTCTCCAGGATTAAAAATATTTTTATGATTTTAGATAGGATCAATTTGGTCTTATTTACATGCTAAACATACTAGTAAGAACATGACACATCAACCCACTGTTATGACAGAAATAGTTACAGGCTGCTGTGGAGCACAGGGCAAAATGAGATACTCTGATATATCCTGTGGCTGACTGATGTTTCACCTAGGAGCAGAATTTAGACTCAGAGGAATAGAGTCTTTTTCTCTCTACTGCTTACATTACAAAACCCAAGTTAGTGCAATTAGTAGAAATCTAGATCTGTAGGAACTGATACAAGCTTTAAAATAGTTGTAATGAAGATGTTGGTGAAGACTACAGAAACAGTGAAAGGTTCACAATGGACAGAGAAAGGAAAACTGAAAACAGTATTTAAAATACAGATTAAAGTGTTACCGCATGACCTTGTGTATCCTATTTCCACAAGGTTTCAGCCACTGAATGATCCAACAATACACTATTTATATATGTAAAAAAACCCCAAACAAACCACCCAACATAACTACATTTCAGATTTATCAGTGGTGGTATCTCTGAGGTTAAATGTTCAAACTGAATATTGTGAAATCGCTACTATTGTTCTTTTTGCAGCCATTAATCTAAAATTTAAATCTGTAAATAACACCAAAAAGAACAAGACCAAGACAGTGATTATGTTCTCCTTCATTCTTTTTAACACTTAACCTGCCAAGGCCAAGAGCCTTCTTCTTCTGGCTCAGCTTCCTGCAGAAGGCGAGCAAAGTTCACATCTCAGTGATGTTGGTTCTCGCAAATGAAACCCAGCAACAACATGAACTCAGCTCCCCTAAAACTCCAGCTATAACAAATTACCATTTATGAAATGGTTCTCAGGTGGCCAACTAACCTTGTGCTTGTGAATCACTTTAACCTGCAATTTAAAAGTCTAATTCTGGCCTTTAACTCTTTAAACCGTTCACATGCCCCGCCAGCGCAGCACACAAACCTCCCGGGTTATCACACACACTCGGCGTGCTCCCCTGGTACTGGGCTCTTGTGGGGTTTGTCCTTCCAGATTTGGGGTTTTTTTGGCTCTAAAATGCCAGGTTGCTACCCACCAATTTTAGGGTAGACGGTTTCAGGCACAGAAGTGAAGGTTTCCATAGCTGACATCTGAAAGCTGTTGCTCACACGGCTGAGGTTAAAGGGAGGGCTGATACTGCCACTGAACACTGAAGGTTGTACAACAGTGCACTAAGAAAGCTGCATATTGCTATCATTTAAGAGCTCTCAGCGCCGTAAAATGCATTTAGAAACAGCCAAGGATTCTATAAAATTTCATTCTGGGACAGAACTTAGCCTTTCGGTGTGCTCTTTGCACACAAACTTTGTTTGCTTAGTAACCTCATCCAGCTTTCTTCCTCGGAGGAAAAACTGCCTGACAATTTGAAGTTTCCCCAAATCTATGACCCAGAAGGAAATAAAACAGGAAGTCAGGCCATGCAATCTATAGCATTTGCTTACAAGTTCAAAAACATTTGAAGTTACGGGCTGACCCACATTGGGCACAGCTGAGTGCGGCTCCTGGGGTCACCCCGGAGCGCCGTGCGGAGCCCGCCCGGGCTCCCTTGAACATTAACATCCTCCCTGGCCGTGTCCCTTTAACATTCCTCCCCGGCCCTGTCCCCCCTGGCCGTGTCCCTTCAGCCTTCCCCGGGCCCTGTCCCTATCTCCGGGCATTCTCTGAGATGTGCCATCTGCTCTGCATTAAGGCACGTCAGAGACGCCGTCCCCTGCACCGGGAGAGTGCCAGAACTCTATCAGAAAACTCAACTTTGCTTTCAGCTTTCTCCCTAGGAACTCACTGAGCAAGTAAAAACAGTCAGCTAAAAAACTCCCGAGAATTTACAATGCAGGGGATTTGCTATGAACGCATTCATTATTCTCCGTGCTCCCCACAGCGTTACGTCGCTATCATAAACCCTGAAGCAGATGAAAAATTGAATACCCGGCTTCCTCGCAGCAGTTTAAAGCAGAAATTAGAGGCTGTTTAATGTGACTTCTCCTTCTGAATTAGTTTATGGAAGCAGTCGGTTTTCTATGGTGATGAAATCACCGTGCTGAGAAAGTAAGGAGAAACTGCTAGCAGCCGCCAGGTGAAAACATCCAGGTTTCTAATTGCATATTAAATTGGTGTTTGCACCGACAGTGATTACAGCCGGCAGCACTCCAGCTACAGCTCCGAACCCCATTTGGAGCAAGTCACTGCAAAACCCGATCAGGCGGCAGCTGAAAGTTAACGTGAAACTCTGGAACCGATGGTTTGTACAAAGGCACAGCGGCAGGAGCGCTGGAACTCCCGAAAAGCTCCTCCCCTTCCCTCCTGAAAACATTAATCCGTGTTGGATTGCTGAAACTCCTGTTACCGAGCGCTCTGCACTGATAGGCAGGTGTTGGGAAACTCGTCCCAGGTGTGCTACAAGAGAAGCCCTTAGCGGTTTTTACTTACAGCCTCTCCGCGTTCCTGGGAATATCCCTCGGCACGGTTTTGAGTCCCAGTCCGTGACAATCCACGTTGGAAGCAATACATGTACACTTATGCGGGCATCCTCCAACAGGCATCCAACTCAGGGAGCTCCAAAAGCTCAGGATGGTTCCGAGGCACAGAAAGGCGCTCCTTCCACCACACAACATGGTTCTCGATCGCCCCGGTGGGGATAAAAGTGAGCGCGAGCAGCCGGCCCGCACAGATGAAATGCCTCTGAGAAAAAAGGGAAAAGAAAACAAGAGGCTCTTAGTACAGCCCAAGGGAACCCACCACTGCCATCATCGCCGGAGCACCAGCAAAGCTTCAAAGGCGCCCGAGAAGGTCACGTTAGGTAGAAGAAGGTGGGGAATTGCCTTTCGGGCTCAGGTTTCTTTCTGTTATCTACGAACGGTACCAGAAGGCAGATAGTTTAACAGAGCTCGAGCCAGCTGCGTCCTCAGATGAAAGAGAACCCGGGAGCGGAGGCAAACACACACAAAACATCCATCAGGAGCGGCGGCANCGCGCCATTGGCCGTCGCGCCTGACGTCACCGCCCGCCCGGGCCGGGCCCGCAGCGCCGCGAGTTCGAGACCCGCGGGGACCGGGACGGGGACCGGGAACGGGACAGGGGCAGCGCGGAGCGGGGCCGGCCCGGGGACGGCGCGGAGGGGACTCGGCGGCGGCCCGGCGCGCCCCCCCNNNNCAGCCCCTTCCTCCCTTCCCCGCCCGGCGCCACGGCGGGGGAACGCGGTTCCCGGAGCGGGGGCGAGCCCGCCTCCGGCCCCGGTTCGGGTTTCGGGAAGGAATGTGCGGGCTGGGGCACGGGAACGGGCGGGCAGCGGCTCCGCGCTGCTGCCTCTGCGGCCGGGCACGCTGCGCCGCCTTTTGTTGCCCGCGTTCGCTCTCCCCGAGTACCCCCTGGCGGCGGCTGCTCGGCCGGGAACACCGGGACACGACTCCGGGACACCGGGCTGGGGCTCCGGGACACCGGGACACGACTCCGGGACACGGCTCCGGGACACCCGGACTGATGCTCGCACACCGGCACGGTCCTTGTCCCGCCCCAGGACTCCGCTGAGGTCACTGCTGGGCTTAGAGCGCTGAAGTTCAGCACCAAAAGTTGAAAGTTGGAAAAATTTGCTTAATAAGACAAAAGCAGGATCCCCGTGCACGGTCATTCCGTTCCGATTTGGTGCGGTTTTAGGCTGAGGTGTTTTATCTAAAGAGGGCTAAAAAAGGCAGCACACCCCGAAAGTCCGAGAGCACTGGGAAAATGGCAAGTCCGAACACAAGGCGATTTTTTTAAGGTAAGTCTTGGCCCCCTAGCAGGAAGGATCTGCACACACACAGTGACCTCCTGACCTAAAATAAAGCTAGTGTATGCACATCATGAACAGCTGCCTGTTTCTATAGACCTTGTTTCTTATTCCACAGGTTTTAAAAATAGTTCAAAAGACAGGTTTATGACTAACTTACTAGGGAACATAGATAATCTGTTCTTTATCTGCATCACAAACTTGTGGTCCATGACTATGGAGTCTGGGCTCTGATCCTGTGTGTAAGGAAGTTTTCAACAAGGATCATGGCCAGCATTACCACAAAACCCTCACAACGCTCCAAAGATTTGACATGGCTAAGTTACATTAGGATTCAGATTCTCAGCATGTGCCCAAAATGTGCTATCATCTTTTTTCTACAAATATTTAATATTTTAAGTGAAGGGCTATGGATATGGCCTTCCAGTTTGCAGCAGCACATCCTAAATAACCTGTTCATTTAAGGCAATGTTTTCTTCCTGTTTTGGTTACTGAAGTTTGGAATTACCTGAGGCATTCCTGCCCTCCTGGATAGCTGCTTTTGCCCAAACCAGGCAAGTGACCCCCTTCACAGCCAGCAAAGCAGCTACTTGTCTACTGCCTTCTGTAACAAGCCAAGATTTGACACCTGAGGGTTTCCCTGTGAAGGCAAATTTGTCAAAGAGCACAAGCCAGACCACAAGCTAACCTTCAACTCTCCTCTCTTTGCCTGAAAAGGCAAGAAAGATGTTTTTCTCATATAATAGTGAATTATTTGCATGAAAAATTGTATTTGTTTATAGAAACAACCTTAATCAAGCCTTGAGATTGAACCCCTCCCAGGAGAAGCCAAAGCTCAGTGAAGTGGCCCTTGGATAGCAGTGGCCAGCCCCAGTGACACAAGGTTTGAAAATGCCCAGAGGGACCTGGCTGTCACCCCTTTGAGTGGCTGCTTTATGCTGCTTCAGAAAAGATTAGAAAATGCCATCCCCTCATCTATCCCAAATGGACAGAAACCAAAAGCTCGGGAAGGTGTGCATCACCCTGCCTGCATTCCCAAACTAACCTCTCCTTTCCTGGATCAAAAGGCAGAGGAGAAGGAGTTTGAGCAGCAGCATGAGCAGGAGTGAGGGCAAAGGCACAGAGCCCTCTGCAGCCTCCCGGTGCCCAAAGCAGCTGTGACAGCCGGGGGGGCCGAGCCCTGTCCCTCTCCTTTTCCCTCTGCAGAGGCCAAAGGCACAGCCAGCCCCAGGCATGTCACCAACACTCAGCACTATCTATTCTGAGGCAAGCACCCCTCTGTCAAGTGTGAGCCTACAAGAGATCAGCTCTCGAACAAGGAACAGCTGGTTCAGAGCAGGCAGGACAGAAATTGCACTGCTTAGGAAGACAAAGTACTCGGAAAGCTCTGAAGTCTCCTCTGCACAGACTGATGGTGTACACCCTTAGCTCATTCTGACTGTGAAAATACTTTTGTTGGAACCTAACTCTCCTTGGCAGCCAGGCTACATCACTCCAAGGAAAGGCTCCTTTCCTGTTCCAGCTCACCAGCAATCATCTGCCCCAAGGAGAGGCACACACTCCTCACCTCAGGATGAGAGTGCAGAAGCAGTTGGATGCTCAGTAAATAAGATTATTGGTAAAGCAGACATCATAGCCTGATGGAATTTTTTTTTGGTAACTATTTATCTGTGATGAATTTCAAATTCTAAATAACAATATCCCTAAAACCTCTTCAACACTGTCATCCAAAGCAGTTGACACATTCCATGCTTCAGTGGTAATCCCTCAAAATAAAATTTCCCCGAAAGACAAGTGAACCTGATTAAATGGCAGAGAAATTGATGAGCCGAGCCTCTCCTTGAAACATACTTAATTTTTATAAAAGCTAAGAAGCACATTTTCCAGCATTCCAGTTAAAACAGCTCTTAAAGGGAGATGGCCACGATCTCAAGACACACCACAGTGGAGCAGAGTGTTAACTCTGCTGGTTTTCCTTCCCACACATCCTATGGCTCTTGGCTCACAGCAGTTGCCACAGGCTGGCAAACAAGTCACTCCTCATTCCCTTTCTAGGGCACTGGCAGAGGTCAGCACAGCATGTGCAACACAAAACTGCACAAAACTACAAATTACTGGACAATTTGAATATATAAAGTGTTTCTTCCTAATATAAATACAAATTTAGGCCACTTATTTTTAGGAGCCATCTAAAGCTGGACAGCTTTTATCTATACTATTTCCCCGAGTATTAGACACTACCAACACTTCCATATATGTAAAACCCCTTACATACAAGATTACTATCAAAGGTGTGCTGTCTGCTCAGCAGGGATTTAAATCTTGCCTGACACTTCTGTAATAAGAAACACAGTACAAAGAAATATAGTTTCTCTTGGTAAATTAGTAGTTCACTACTTAGAAAACTGAACAACACATACGTATTTGTTTTCAAGTAAGGAAGAAAACTGTAGTTTTGGGGTTTTTTTCCCCCTAGCATGGGATGACATTTAGTAAGCAGATGTTCAGAGTATATCTACATTCAAGCAGTGCTGCTGCCACTTAAGTACTTCTATAGCTGCCTTCTCTTAAGGATCCACCATCAACATCATCAGTAGCTCCACCTTGCAATAGCAGCTTCCACAGCAGCCTAGCAAAGCTGAGTTCTGGGAGCAAGGTGGGCAGAACCAGACCATCACAGCAGCTGCTTGGGGAGATGTAAGTGGGGAAGGAAAAAAAAACCTAAAGAAAAATCCATTCTTTGGATAATTTTGAGTTTCCAACCCATTCTTTGCGAAACACACAAGCACAAGTGTTTACAGTTAATTTCAAGATAAGTTACATGGTGGGCCATGCATAACATCACCGTGTGCCTTGTTGGGGACTTGCTGGGCAGCTGTGCACAGGCACACGCTGTGCAGTGAGTGTGACAGGTCTGAGGAGCACAGGACTCGCTGCACTGGTGCTGTGCACGTGGCCTGCAGATGTGCAGGGCAGCTGGTGGCTCCCAAATGCTCATTTTTTACCGTGCACAACAGTCAGTTGTCTAGAGGCCTGATGGGAACTGGTCAGCTGGATGAAGTCCTGAAAGCTACAAATTTGGGAAAAAAGCAATAGACATGAAAGGAATCCAAGCATGTAGGCACCCTGGTGGAAGGGCAGAAGCCCATCACAGACCGGGCTGCAGGACTACCTGCAGCACACAGCAGAGCTCCAGCAGCGGCCGGGCGGGTGGAGAGGAAACGGCTAATTCTGATCGCTTCCAAGGAATCAAGCCTTGAATCTTAGAAATCCCCAGGCTCTCCGGCCAGCTCAAAGAGGAGCTCTGGGGCACACCAGCCGCATCACTCGGTGCTCCCTCCTGCGATCGGGCTGACGTGCGCACCCCAAACGCATTTACAGCCGCGGGGAAGCGGTGACACACAGCGGGCTAAAATGAAGTCCCCTGGAAGAGCAGATCGCCTGGAAAGGACACGGAGCACAGCCCGGGGAGCGCTGTCCGTGCCGAGCGGCGCGGCCCGGGTGTCTCGGCTCGGTTCGGAGCCGGGCCCGGGCTGGCGCTGCCCTCTGCCGGCCCCGGCCCCGCTGCAGCCCGGGAAGCACCGGCTCCATTTCCCTGCTCGGGGCGAGCTGGGCTGAGGGAACAGCGTCTGCACCCGGGCCTCCCATTTTAGATACTGTGCCCACTGAAACCAGCGCGTGCTGATCTTCAAATGCTACAAAGGGAAAGCTGTCACCGGGCCCGAGACACTGCTGAAGGTTTCTGCTTCCTCCAAAATAACTGCTTCCTCTAATCTAGAGATTAGAAACACTAATAATATTAATAATACTAATAATAGTTATAATACTGCTTCCTCTAATCTAAACATAATAAATACTAATAGTACTAATAATATTGCTTCCTCTAGAGGTTAGAAATACTAATAGTACTAATAATACTGCTTCCTCTAATCTAAAGATTAGAAATACTAATAAAACTAATAATAATAATAATAATACTGTTTCCTCTAGAGATTAGAAATACTAATAGTACTAATAATAATAATACTGCTTCCTCTAATCTAGAGATTAGAAATACTAGTAGTACTACTAATAATAATAATACTGCTTCCTCTAATCTAAAAATAAGAAATACTAATCGTACTACTAATGCTGCTTCCTCTAACTAGATATTAGAAATACTAATCATACTAATAGTACTAATAATATAATAATACTAGTACTAAAAATACTAATAATACTAATAGTACTAATAATACTGCTTCCTCTAATCTAGAGATTAGTAAGTCCAGCCAAGTAAAGAAGCCTTATATGCCCTTCAAACAGGTTAAAATACCAGCAACCTGTACATCTTCACTCATAAATCCATCTCCCACACATGGGAGTTGTGCTAAGAGGGAAGCTGGCTCCGTGCCAGAAGGGTTCTGCCACTTTGTCCCCTGGCACACTGGGATTCACCACATAGGGCACAACAATTTTGACTGTGGTGACTCTAAGCAACAAAGAATTTAAATGGGATTTCTTCCACCTAGAGCAGAACTCCCATGCAAAGTAATGATGTAGGATGGATGAAAGTTAAACCACCTGTTTTCTCTCTTGCTTTGTTTCAGAGACTGAATTGCAATTGTCCTTGAAATTTGGAATTAGTTTATTCTGTCAGTTTAATCCTAATAATGGATGGTATTGGATTCACTTGCTCCTTATTACAGTTTCTAATCTGCTGTAGCTGCAGTAGTCAAAGTGGGAAGTACCAGAAAGCCAACACTGAGATGGGATCATGCACCTTCACAGCTGCTGAAAATGTTTTAAATGTGTCAAAGAATTTCAAATTACAGCTTATGAAGTAAACAAAAAGTAGTTCCACTAAAAGCTTAGTAAATTGAATTAGGTTTTTCTGTATTAGATTTGTGTCCTATATCAGAAACAAGCCTTCCACATTATATCCCCTCTGCTGCTCACCCTGCCATATATTCCATCAGCTATAGAGCTTTAACTATTGAATTACCTGTCTCATGCACACACAACTTGCTACAGCTTCTTCTGCTTCAGGCTCAGCATTTAAGTCAATGAATGACCAAAAGGAGGAAGAGACAGGAAGCAAAGGCTACTATTATTTGCTTTTACCACAAAAAAGCCTCCTAATAAATGAACATTTTCTTCTTAAATCTGCAATCAGTAAGAACATGGCTTGTATGTAGCAGGCAATACTCAAGACGTTTCCTTCTGTTTACAGGGAGTATAATAATCCTGCAAGAAAGTTCCAAATTACCTGGAAAATCTAAATAATTTCAATATTTATGAAATATATAAAAGGCTGAGGAGGTCACAGCAGGCATCCTTTCAGGCTTAGAGTGTTACTTTGGATACAGAACACAGCAGGCTTGGCAATGGTTACAGGAGAGCCTGGAGAGTCCAAGGGAATAACCCATGACCCTCACTAGCACATGAAGCAGTATTTCCTTAGCTTCAGCCTGTTCTGTCTCAGTTAGAAATTGTCAAGCAATTTTGAGAGATTCTGCATCAGAGGACATTTAGGGTTTGTTTGGCTTTTCTAATTCAACACATAATAATTCATTATTCATGGCTGTCTACACCAGCAGTTGTTAAAACCCCCAATCAGTCAGAGGGGCACAAATGGTGGCTAGAAATTTAAATACAGGCTTCTTGCTCCACCACTGAGGTGTATGAAATGCAGAAGTTTTCAGAGCTGTGGGCCCAGAAGTGAACACTCCTCCTTGGACAAGAGCTAACAACTCCATGCTTTAAGGCCAAGCAATCCTTTGGATACAGACTATCAGCTTTATAACCTAAATACCTAAAGTTTAAATATTTGACTACTTCCTCCGTCTGGAACAGAAATCAGAAAGATGGGGCAAGATGTACCCTAAAAAAGGCCTTTTCACATGGAAAAAGTGTTTATTGCCTTGCATTGTCTTGGAGGACAAAACTAAGCTGCAAGTTTTGGCATCTTTGGAGAAAATAAAGCATTCAAAGCTGTTACAAATCACATGTGTATTGTGATTGAATGCTATTAGCACTTGCACTTAGAGCAGTGCCACTGCCACAGTGTGAAATGTTCCATTACCTCACCCTGGGTGGTTCACATGACCCGTGTGTGAGCAGAACTCTCTGCTTTTGATGCCTAAGTGCCCTCCTAAAATGTTTGCTTCAAAAGGTGCAGCAAGAGAAGCTAAAATGCCATTTAGCATGTGCTGGCAGCAGGGGTTCAGGTCCTCACCTACTCACAGCAGAGTGGTTTCCTACCATCCCCTCAAAGTTCAGTAACGTCAGAAGTTAAAAAATATGTTCAGTGCACAGCTTAGGCAGCTAAATCCCCTTTTTGCCAACACACTCACATTAAAAATTCTTCTGAGCACAGAGAGGAAATATCTAGTGCTTAAAGCAGGAACCAGAAAACCTGGATTTTGTTTTTGTGTTACTTAGGGGCTACGACCTTGGCAAGTCAGCCTTCTGGCCTCCATTTAGTAGTTTGTAAAGATTTATAATACACACCAGGTTATAGAGCAGTCTGAGCTTTTCAGAGCATGTTTCAAAAATTATTTTTTCTGTCTAAGTTAAAGTCTACATTAAATATAAAGAAATAAAAGTATTTTGTAAATATGCAATGTTTTATTAATGTGAACATTTTGTGGTCTTTGACAGTAGAAATTTTTTTTCCCATATGGATATCTTTAATGGATATGGTAATTGAAAGCAAAGTACTGTAGAAAATTCCAACTTTTCCCTTTAAGTGCTTACACATGTATGTACATTGATCTGGAAGGCTGTAGGACAGTATTTTTAAAAGGATTCTTCAATATCTGCTCTGCTTGTTGTATGAAGGGCATGGAACACCAAAGAATGAAAGATCTGAGAGCATTTAATGGAATTTTCCACCTCAAAAGATTTGCATATCTACTTAATACATTTTGTAGACTTATGTATGTTTGGGCTTTCTAATTTCACATCCCCAACCCCCAAGGGGGAAAAAAAGGACAAGAAATTTCCCAGTGAAACCAAAACCATGAGGACAATGCTGTGGCCAGCCACACTGCACAGAGCAAAGGGGATTTGGTCTCTGGGCTGCACAGCCTTCCTCACATGGCTTATTCCAACACAATACTTGGAAAGAAAACTCCATAATGGTTATTCTGAGGCATTGGAATTGAAGATTTCAAGCTCAGTCTTGCTCTTGCTATAGAAAATTAGTAAAAGCCATTGGAATGAAAGCAGCCTGTATCCAACATGGTTCCTAATTGGAAACCAGATGCTGTTGGTTTAATGAAGTTGATGGGCACAAAAGACTCAGAAGTGTTACTTCTAATCTTTTTTCCACTTTCAGGCACAAAAAGACTGATCTGCTCAGACTTTTGAAGTATTAAGAGAGTTTAAATATTTTTCAAGTACAAACAAAAGCGTTGAATGCTAACATTCCTCCCTACAAGTTGGAAAATAATGTGTTGGACCTTGAAATAAAACTTCCTTGTGATGATGGTTGTCTTTTCTCAAGAGAAATTGTTTAGAAATGTTGGGATTAAAAGGGCAACTATGCTTCATTCAGTGAACATACAACACATGGAAACAAAAGAAGAGAATTGGAAAATAAAGCTTCTCTTTCTGGTGGCAAGTGGTTGGCCTGATTTCAAACAGTTTCATTTCATCATTCACTGTCACTGTGAAAGAAATAGGAGAGAAATCCTGAGATTATGTAACTTTGTATCTGAACTCTCAGGATTCCATAACCTAATTGCTTTTCTATCATTTTCTCTTCAATAAGTACTGAAACATTTTATGATTCACCCTCAACAACCCTCTTCACAGAGAATACAATTTACAAAAGAAAAGGCCTTATGCTATTAACCTTTTACTTCTTGAAACTGGTCTCTGAATGTCAAAATACCAATTTACCCTATAGTGACTCCAAAACCTGGCTTCTCAGCCAGAATGATTTCTAAGCTTGAGGTTTTGTGCCTTAGAAACTCACTCTATACCATAAAGTTTTCTAATGCTATTGTGGATTACCATGTCATTATGAATAGTCTGAAAGATTTAATTTTATTATTCCCTTTCTTAAAAATATGTCTTTTAGTGGTACTTGTACCCTCTTTACAGTCTGTCATATACAATCATTTACCTTTTAGCATAGAGAAGATGAAAATTATTTTCCATCACAGATGGAATTATTTTCCAAGATGCTGTGCAGAAAACATATTTCAATACAACTGCTAAATATCTGGCAACAGGCTTTTTCCTCCATAACCAATGTCAAACAATTATTTACAGTTTCCAATCATTATTTTCACTTGCATTGTTAGTCTGATTTTTAAATGCCTCTTCTTTCTCATTTTTGCTTGGCCAGTGGAATTTTGGTCACACTCTGTAGGATCCACTGCTCCTGCCTCCCACACCATCCCCAGCAGTTCTGTGTTTCAGGGAGCACAGCTCAGCACTGAGCCTGTTCCCTTTTTCCCAATCTAGAAATGAAACTGGATATAATTTTAGAAAGGAGGTAATATAAAGGTGGATCTTTATTTGAAGGCTTTTGTGGATATCTTTCCATAACTGTCCCTGAAGGCCTTCAAATAAAGATCCACTTTTACATTACCCTCCTTACTGAAATTATCTCGGGGTTCCAGCCAGGCTGGGATGGGACAGAGCTCCCAGATCAGGGCTGTTTGTGCCATGAGAGCTCTGCCTGCATTCTGCACCAGGTGGTGAGCACAAAACACCAGCTGGGCCACCCGGGCTTGGCATTTCACTCTCTTCAAGGAGATGGAACAGGAGACAGCAACCAAGACAGGACTAAACAACTAAGCAGTTGAAGATCTGAGGGAAATAAACCCAAAATATATGACCACAAAAAGGAAGCAATAGAGTTATTCTGTTACTGGACATTACAATAAACTGAGAAAGTGGAAAGTAATTGCTGTAGGAAGCCTGAATTCCTGTTCACTCTTGATCAGTTGGAATTTAGGATGAACATTTCTCCACGATTTTATTGTCAACTGCTTCCTTGTGCCAAAATGTAAGAAGTCCTTCCAGAAATACGACAGAATTTGTCTTTTGTAAACCGGCGACCTGGAACAGGTCCAAGTGCATCAAGTGCAAATTTATGTGGTTAGTGGGAATTTTTCTGGCAACCTAATTATTGAAGTAGCATTTTTAGGGCCTAAAAGGACCAGGAGACAGATTTAGAAAATGTCAAACAAAGACCTTGAAGTTTCAATTGGAAGTCTAAACTGTTCACTTCTCCATTTCACACAAACAAGATTTTTTTTTGACCAGCATTTTGGATTGGAAATCTTTCCAGTGTAATTAGGCAGAATAAATATGCAGGGGCAAAGGCCAACTCCTGGAACAGAAAAGCGTGTTGGGTTTGAGAATTTTTTTTGTTTTAATCAGAACAACATATCCAGTGGGAATATAGTCAGGTATTTTGACTACAGTTAACAACATCACTGTTTACTGACACCTTAAGTCTCTTCCTCAGGACATAAATTACTATTGTCCAAGCATAAAAGGCCAACCAGTCTGGCTGGTTCCATGTTATGGTATTGACTTAATTATTCAAACTCAACATCAGCCTCACTTCTCCCTCTCACATCACTTTCCAGTGTTCAGCTAACATCAGCTCCTAAAGTTTGTGCAAAATACATCCTGAATTCGAAATAACACTTGAGGCTAGACACATTCAAATCCCCATCCAGTCTGGAGGGTGTTGTGGCAGTAGCTCTCTCCCAATGCAGCTTTTAGGCAAGCCAGCTTGAGCCATTATTTTTACAAACCTTTCTGTAGAGCCTGGCATCAGGATTTAATACCACCACCTTTTAGAGATGTCAACTTTACCATGTCCACATAAAGACAGCAGGCAGTGTGCCTTGGTGTATTTTGGGACAGCACTCAGCCAAGTCAGACTGCAAGGTTTCCCTCCAGGTGTTCCTGATCCTCACTGCTATTCCAAGGTCCTTCTTTTGCTGACATTTCAGAAAGAAATTTCTGAAACGTCATTTCAGACATTTTTGCTGACATTCCAGCAATGTCAGAGCATCTCTGCGCCCTCAGCCATCCAAATTCTTGGTCAATCTTGGTCAGCCCTGCTGTCACTGCCACCCCCTGCTCCCTAGGCTGGGTATTTGAAGCAAGAGGTCCAGCCCAGGCAGTTCAGTTCTCCTTAGCTGACATTGATTAGTGCATCCCTAGAACAGGCTGGTCCTAAATTCTGGGCTGGTGCCAATGTTGTTTCATCCTGTGTTTCTGTGATTTGATTGATGTGATGAAAAAACCATTATTGGAGACTGGACTAGGAAAAAAGGGTTTCTGGAAACTCAAATGGAAGGTACATTTAGTAACATTTTAGAGAGACATGCTGATTGTAATGCCCTGCTCTACTTCATTTATTTCCTTAGAAAATATAAAATCTCTCAAAAAAAAAAGCAAAGTATTTCTGTACCAATGTCAGTGTTGCATCAGGAACAGGATTAAAGAAACAGACTCCAGTCATCTCAGAAAGCAATATCTCCTTTCATTACAAAATCACACATCTTTTATAGACAGGATCACTAACTTAAGGCCTGATTGGTCTTCTAAGAACACCCCTCACACCATTGGTGAATTAGGAACAACACATTCTTGAAAAACAACTTTCTATAAACAACAGGCGCAGAGACTGAGATACCAATTGTTTTAATTCTTTCTCTAAGCTCTCCCACAACGAGGTCTGGGAGGAATGATCTGTTTCTCTCTTTGAACGAGCTGAGAACATCCACATCCCAAAGTTACACAGGGAGGAGCAGGTAACAGGGGAACATCCAGAGCAAAGGGTTTCCCATGCACATTCACCCCTCCAAACCTGAACTAAAAGTACTGTATTTGAAATAAAGTTTCATCAAATTACCCATGCTGCCACCACACATTGCTGCCACAAAGCCATCCTTTCACACCTGGACATCAGTTTCCCTCAGCTTTTCATCATGGTGCACTTGGGAGTTATTTCTATCTGACCTCCAGAACAGGCTTTGGGTGTTGTAACATCTGGAATTTCCACATTCACTGCAACCCAGACAGAGAAGTTACTGAAAATGATGACCCACAATATAACAGGGAGCCACAATGAATTTTCAGCCTCACTAAGGGCTGCAGCTCTGAACCAACCTGCAATTCTTTCAGTAGGTTCAGGACAGGCATCTGGAGATGCTGCTGAGCCCCCAGACATGAGCAAGGTTGAATTCAATGCAATTACAGCTGGAATATTCACCTCTGAAAGGAACTTCTCTGCCTTCTATGCTGCTGCAGAACTAAATACCAAGTAGTTCATTATGCTCTGACTGCACAGACCATTTGTCAAGATAAAAATAAAACATGGAAAACTCAGAAATGAAAACTCAGCAGTATCTTCCGTATGTACAAATATTAAAGAGAACCATTTAAACAGCAAGTGCAAGAGATCATGGCTAAGCTCAGGATGTACCACAAACTCAGAGTTTTCTTTTTACCATCCTGATCATCATCTCCCAAAGAAAGGAGGAACTGGAAGAATCCTCCCCTTAAACCTGGGCAACACTACAAAGACTAAATTCATACTTGATGTGTACAGTGAAAACACTGTTCAACCATCTTACTGCTGCCTCAAAAAGCTTTGTGGAAGGAGATCTTTAACTGTGCAAAATAAACTTCAGAAATCACCCACCTAAATAAGTACCCATTAGAATTGTAGGGATTTTTCTTCCTCAGTCCTTAAGTTCTGTGATTATAACACCAGGAAAAGATTTCTTCTTCCTGCTGAAGTTTATTACACAAAGTCTCATTTAAAATTCTCAAGTACCCTGGCAATAAGAGAGCTATTGCAAGAAATGACAGGGAATGTTTTTAGAGAGCAGCAGAGTTACAAAATGCAGACTAAGAAGAAATGCAACCACGATGAAATATGTTAAGCTGTATACTTTGGGTATTACTTGTGTATACAGACACAGAAATACCCAGATTTTGTAGTAGGCCTCTTGACCCTTTCCACAGAATTATTGCCAAAATCTTTAAGTGTTCTGGATCTACTTAATGCAAATATTTTGGTTGTAACTTTTGACCACTCTTTTTTCAGATCTTGGAGACATATTTTCCTCCAACTTCTTTAAAAACAAGAACTCATCTGTAAGACTACCTTTATTAAGACTGCAAATACTTTCAGGAACAAAAAAATAGTTCATAAAAATCATGAGGAAGTTTGTGGCTTTCCGGGGATCTTTTTTTTAGTGGCAATTTTTCGCTTTATTTTTTGACTCTTAAAGTTGTATTTTACTTTGTAAAAGTTCCATTAACACCATTTTGCCACCAGTTCAACATTCATCCATCAAATTAAATGCATTGCTACAAATTGCTTTTCAGATAATAGATACCTAAAGCTTTCCTTGAACAAGATATTCCAAGTGCATTGCATCTAAATTACCTGCTTTGTAACTACGTTGACTTTGACAATTTTAGGATCAAACTAATGAGTACCTGTATGTGCACATTATTTGTCTTTACACACAGAAAGAATAAATCTTGAACCATTATTTATCTGTAAGTGGTTTCCAAAACTGCATCAAAGTCACTTAAGGGTGCTAATGAACTGCAGAGGAAGCTCAGCCCATTTAGTGCACTGACCAATAAATTCTGCACTTATTTCAGTAGATTTCCTGGGTTAGTTTTTGATGCCTTCCTGGGTGAAAAATGTAATGTAATTTTCACTACCTATTGCTTAACTACCTTTTATATATTCCCTGTGGAAACAAAGCCCTCAGATGCAATGTAAAAATAAAACCAATGCATCACCTATGAGAATAGCAATCAATACCTTAACTAGATCTTTTCACACTTTCCACCAAGTTATTTTCATCCAGTATGAGGAGGGAAAAAATGCAGAAATTGCAACTTGTTCCCAAATTTATGCACTCATTGCCCTGACAATGATAATTTTCATTTACAGTATTGTGTTCAGTACAGATTGTTTGTGATCAGTGCTCATCACATTAATACAATATAAGAAATTGAAGATTATTTTTCTTTACCAAAATATTAATGAAACTATATGGAGTAAATTAAAATATGGAACTTAGCCTATAAAGGCTTATGGAAGGAATGACAAGGCTCTCTAATAGTGAACAACCACCCCTTTTCACAGATCTTTACCAATCCATCACAGGTTATCAACAAGACTCACTGAACTTTAGAAAAGGATGGTTTTTCAAAGTCCCTTTCAACTCCTGCCTCCAACAGCTACTCCCACCACCACAGAGGGCCCTCCCAGCTCAGGTCTGTTCTTCCCTTTGGAGCATTTTGATGAGCACAAAGTCCAGGAATGAATTCAGCTTTTGATATGCTGCCAACAGCAGTTCTCTGCCTACATTTGCTATTTTTTTTAGTCTCATGCCACAAACCTTCTTAGGACTCTGTTCACTGTGGCTGACTCTCCATTCTGCATTTAGAAATCCCAAGGTTATTCAGAACCCCCTAAGGCAGAGCTGTGAGTTTTCAGTCCCTGTGCCTGCTCTGCAGCCCTGCTCAGTGTGAGCACACACACAGATCCCATCTCTGGGAGCCCCTGTGCCCCTGCAGCTCTCTGCTCCTGCACAGACACCAGCTCACTTCAGAGCCATGGATGCCATGGATTCAGATTTTACAGATCCCCTTCTGCAACAGGAAATTTCTAGGAATTAGCTGTACAGCTGAATATGCTGCAAGAGAAGCCCTTTCCTCATGTGACTCAGGATTTCCTACCTCAGGTAAGGGTAGGATTTGTGCTACTGTGTGCATCCTCTCCTTGGAGCTTTGGGCTGCTCTCAGAACAATGTCACAGCTCCACCAGCACCAGGGGTGTGACAGAACTCTCTTCACCTCACCCCAGCTTCACCTTGAAGAGCTGCACGTGCTACAGCAGCACAGAGCTCTTACACAGCTCACGTGAGCGAGTTCATGTTCAAAACTGAGCACAAAGATCCTAATTCCTAATGCACAGACACTGTTAAAACTAAAGTAATCTGTCCTGATCACAGCTGCACAATAGTCCAGAAGAGAAGCCTTTTCACTCCTCACCTGAGCAGCCAGCAGTGAGGGGAGACCCAAGAAGCAGAGATGCCTCAAGGTGAGCGAGCAGAAGAGCAACATGAAGGATGATGCAGAATTTAACAGTGATGCTGAAGGACAAATTCAAGGAACTCACAGCAGAGCTTTGCACATCAGTTCCCTGGTCCAACACCCATGGAAAGCAAATCTATCATACAAGGAGAGACCCTCAGAACAGCATGGTTCTCCCAGTGCAAGAACAAAACAGCTACTGAAAGGCTCAGCTTTAGCACTAAATCCTGCCCCAGGGAAAAATTAATTTAATGTATTACTAAAGGCCACATCTTCTGTAATAGCAACCCCAGCAAAACCAAATAATGATAATGATATTCTGAGTGAGAACATTTGTATAGTTAAATATTGCCATGAGGTAACTGCTTTTAGCAAAAAAAAAAAAAAGAAAACCCAACCTGTTATGGTAAGGTGATTTCTTTCAAAATACTCAGTTCAAACTATATTAGATGCACGCTTTGCATTCATTATTTACACAAATATTTCAGCTGAGGATCTGATGTCTTCACATATATTAACCTACCCCATAAGAAAAATTTGTCTGGAGAAGGAACCAGCAATTAGTAGAGTGTCATTTAATGGCAGTGAATTTGCAGAAGAGGTGTTGGAAGTTTCAAATTAAAACCAACACTCTCTTGTGATTATTTTAGTTCACTTATTCTCCTGTCAAATTAAGACATTTCTATATGAATCTTAAACTGAACCAACTATTCAGAGTTGGAGGAGTCCTGCTGCTCTGCCCTCCTGGTGTACAGGGCTGTCCCAGGCTGATTCTGGCCACCAGAAATTGGATCTGTTAATTCCCTGTTACACTCCAGGATCTGGCCAAGGGCTGTCAGCCTATCTTCATGGACTTCCTGATTGACAAGTTTTACCTCCAATTTGAAATGGGAATTTCTTGTGGTCATAAGCAAGTATTTGGCATAATAAAAGCACAATTTCTGGTAAGACTTAAATACCAATGTGAAATCTCAAACAATCGTTATTAACAAGGCACAAACACAGCAGAAAGACTGGGAAATATTTCAGAAACACCCTCAGTGGACTAGACAGAAAACATTCACTACCAGGATGAACGAGGTTCACACACTGTAGAGAGGACAGACCTGTCAGAATATTTTGAGTTTCCTTTTGAAGCCAGTTGTTAAGTCACTGAGGTACCCAGCTTGACCCCCTAAACCAGTCAGCAAGAGGAATGTTTAAATAGGAATTGTCTTTGTCTTGTCTTTGCTTTTGTTATTAAAAATAAAAAGGAGGGAAAACTTGGCTTCTCTTTCACACGTCTTAGCCTTAAACTACTTCCAAAGCCAAAAATAACTATCTGAAATTGTAAACATCATACACATAATGCAGAATTCTCATTTTGGGAAAAAAACCCTAACAATAAAACCTCCTACAATAATGCTTATACTACTCTCATTTTTTCTTGTTAACAAATAATAACTCTTGTGTTACTGAAAAAAAATGTATTCATTAATAATGCTTTTGAAGAATACACAAGGTAAAACTGTGCTAAGCATTCCTTAGAAATATCTGTCCCTTCCTGCACTGAAAAACACTGTGTGCTTATCAAATTTTGGGATGAATGATAACACTTTATGCAATCTAAATATTTAATAGAACCACTGGTGACTTTTATGGAGACACACTCCTGTGGAATTACTTCTTACATGGACTCTAAAAAAGACTTCTAAAGCTATACTTCAAAGTTGAAATAGAGTGAAATTTCAATTTGATATTAAAACCAGTTGGATTACTACAGACTGAAAAATGCTGGTAAAGTCCAAACTACCATATCCCATTGCAGGATACGCAGCAACTTCAATGAAGTTCCAATGATTTAAGATTTAAGGGGATTCTAATTAGTTACTAGGATAAATAGCTTGCCTTTTTTTTAAGTGTCTAGTAGCACCTAAACAAGCAATGAGTGATGGATGTTCCCATCAAAAATGTTTATACAGTAGTCTGGGCATGAGAAATAATCCCAGCAGATTGCAGAGGAAATGACAGCAAGAACTATTGCTTCCAGTGTGCAGACTGTCATTCAGCTCCTACAAGTGACATTATAAATCAGTGTCTCCGAGTATTCCACCTACGGAATGCTGCTCCAGTCACAAAAGAAGCTCCAGAAATGCCAGGCCTAAAATTCCTTTGCTTCCCTGCCAGAGGTGGTGGAACAGTGGGGGCTGCATGTGGTGGCAGTGTCCCCAACCTTACAGCTGAAGGGACACAAAACTGCGGTTTCATTTGTTGGTTGTAGGCCTTGTTAAAGGTGTGATTGAGGCAAGACTAATCTTTTTTAAAAACATGTTTGTAGCTACATGTGGAGATGTGGAGAGTAAAGAGAGTACAAAGGATCCTGATATCAAGCCTAATGAAGCAGAAACCATGGGAGAGACAGACACAGATAACTGGTCCCTGGTGTGGAAGTGACCAAGAGACAAGTTGTGAAACTGGGTAATGATTTACAGGTCCTGATGTCAGGAAGGGTGTGTAACCAGTGGGAAATTGTTACCAAAAATGGAATCCCCTACATCAAGTGTCATAAAGTAAACCCTATATAAACCCTTTGTATTCTCAATAAAATTGGCTTAAGATCCAGCACGGTTGTCCCCATCTCTGCATCGCCAATAGCTGTGTATTATCTTCTGAGAAAAAATTACAGCTTACACAATGGATAGAAGCAGGGAAAAGAGCACTGCCCAGCAATGCAGATTTCAGACCCCTCTTATCACACCATGACTCCACAGCTGCCAGTTTGGCTCTGTTGGGTTGTTGTGCACAGGATGAGTGTTGGGTTATATCTGTGCCTGTTGGGTTGTTGTGCACAGGATGAGTGTTGGGCTGTGTCTGTGCCTGTTGGGTTGTTGTGCACAGGATGAGTGCTGGGTTGTGTCTGTGCCTGTTGGGTTGTTGTGCACAGGGTGAGTGTTAGGCTGTGTCTGTGCCTGGCACTGCCCCAGCACGAGCCCCCACTCTGTGCCTGTGCCTGCAACCTCTGCTTTGTAGCAGAGTCAAACTGGTCTCTTACCCAGCAGAATCTGAACTTTCTGCTAACAAAGTACCATCTGAACTTTTCCTGCACCAAATGTTTACTGTGTGGATGATTCCTGGGTGCCATGAGCCCCCAACAGGTAAGTCTGCCCTTGTCACCTGGCTCAAACCCTTCTGTTTCCATGCTCAGCTGGTGCAGCTGCCCTCGCTCCCCATCCCATCTGACAGATCTGCAGGAGCATTTCTCAGCTGAGGAACTTTCCAGAGTCATGACCATGAGCCTTGCAGGATGGGTCCTGCTCTCTGTGCTCACTGGGGAGCACAAGTTCCCCCATTTTTGCTGTGGAATACGACCACACACAGGCAGTGGGAAACATGAATTGATAACAGATGGTCACAAATTCAGACACTGTAGGTAGCATGAGGCATTTGTAGCTCCTCAAGCACCTCTACTCTCCATACTCCATTTTTTGGTCAATGACCCAAAATAATCCAACACAGACAGCTGAGCATCTCCTGCACCAAATGTTTACTGTGTGTGCAATTGGTGAGTTTTCCTTGTAACTCTTTCAGCATTTACATTTCAATATAACTGGCCACAATACTCCTGCTTCCATAACCAGGGAATAACTCTAAGATACCTCACATGCTTGTGAGCTTCAGCAGTCAGGGAAAGCAGCAAAGTTCTCAGATCATTACATTCCTTTAATTATTGATGGATGTGTTACTGGTACACCTTGGGTAAAGAGGAAAAAAAAAAACAAGTCATTTGTTTCTTTCAAGCTCCCTTTCCTTTCTGAGGAATGCCCAGAAGAGCCAGCTGGCACTCACAAACTCTCACTACTTATTGCAAGACAAATGTTTACTTCCTTTATGAAGTGCTAAAGTAGCACATCACTGACAGTTTAATACCAGGACCAAAAGCAATTTCCTGCAGAAATTAAAAAAGTAACCTTGATTTAAACAATCAAAACCCAATTTTGAGACACTGAGTTATCAGCTGAAACAAGAATGACTAAAATTGAGCTCAAATTTATTTCTTTTCTATGGTAGCATCCTAGATTTCACTGAACAGGAAAATAAGTTTCTGTTAATTAGCTGCCTGGGAGTTTAACTAGTGCAGTGCTGCTAAATAACACTCAGTGCTGCCTCAGAGGTCGGGGTAGTGGGTTTTTTCTAACATTATGTTGTGACCAAACCATCAGTTTCACATTCTAATAGATGTAGGACTTTCTTGTGTTTCTCAAGTCATGAATACTCATCACCTGCAAAGCTTTCTATTGCCCTATTGTTTACTGTAATTGTGAGCCTAATTTTGAGAACACTTTTATGCAGTTTTGAGCTCATAAGCTGCTACACCAACCCTGCTATAGGAAACTTGTGATCCATGGGCATGGGAAAAACAAAACAAACACAGAAATAAAACCCAAACCAAATCCATCCAACCAAAAAAGGACCAAAACAGTCTTTTCCAGTGCAAGACATGAACAAGAACAGAGATCTACCAAGGTATACCCAGCTTATCTCTGCTCTCTCAGAACTGATGCACACACACTACAGCCCATTTTCCCCAACTCTGTACCAGAAATAGAAGAAGCTTAGATCCAAAGGTAGCTGTAAAACAGCACAGTTTGAAAATTTATTATCTTGGAATACACATAAAATCAAAGTCAGTAGAGAAGAAAGCACCCCAAAATATTAAACCCTGAAAGTATTCACACTCACTATTTCTTCTGTGGTTTTTTGACAGTTTAACAGTTTCTCAGAAACTTTGATCCCTTGCCAATTGCTTCCTTTTCCCCTGATCCATGGCAGCTTGCTGCAACCATTTCCTTGGTCTTCCAACACCTCCCCTTTCCCAACTTCCTTTACCTTTTTAGTTGGAGGCTCACTTTGGGATATGGAGACCCTATAAATACAGATTTATGCTTTTGTTCTTGCTCTGTAGCAGAAGTATTTAGCCATCTTTTCCACAGTAACTCCATTCTTTGATACATTTCACAATTTGATATGTGCTAATAAATGAAACAAAGGCATCTGAAAATATTATTCCTTGCAATTGTTATTACCGAGTTGCCACTGTAACTAAAATTCTTCTTGAATTTCTATAAATTGATGGAGGCAAAACAAAGTAACAGATTCAGGGTGCTTGGCTGCTCAGGTTTTTTAAATCAACTGAAAGGATGCCCAGGGACCTCAGGACAGTAAGGGCTGCATTAAACTTTTTTCCTCAGGTGATCTTAACCCAGAAATAATTTAGTTCTACTCAACAGAGACTCCTGAGAATCAGGAATTCAGAACTGACAGGATTATTTATGTTTACACTTCTAGTCTATTTTAGATAATTAGAATGTTAGAGGAAAAATCCACCAGAGAGAGTTGAAAGCTTCACAACAGTTTTTCTTTAAATGGCCATTTCTCTATGTGGACTAAATTACAGCTCCTTCACAGAGATGTGGCCAAGGCTGGCAGTTGTGTCACTGCCAAAAACAGCCACTAACACAGGGTGGGCAGCAAAATTGAGGGTCAGTGGCTGACACACTGTGAAGGCTGAGAGTGACAAACACAACCCTTGAGGCACCTAACAGGGAGAAAACATCCTGGTCTAAACTAAAAATCTTGCCCAAAGATAAGGAAATATCCATTCTTCCAAAAGGCATCTTAGCAGGATCACAAGTACAAGCACAAGATTCTCAGAATTTAGGAGGAAGAGAAGAAAACTCACCTAAATCCTCAAAGAGAAAAAAAAAAGTTGGAGGAATAATTGGATACAACAGGGTAACTTGCTAAGTAACCAACATGTAAATAGGTGAACTTTGCTTACACTTGAGGGTGTGGGCTAATCAGCAACCAATAAATTGATTTCTAAGCACTTCTTCCTGTGGCCTCAGGACATCAACTAAACCAGGCTGAAAATAATTTTAAAGATCTAATTAACTCATTAGCTTGAGGTAAAAAACAGTCTCTTCCTCATCACAAACAGCTGTAGAAGCCACAACAAAGCAAGCATGGATGTTCTTCAGAACTCTAGAGATCCTGTCAGAAGGAGAAGCTGCCAGGGAAACAGCCTGCCAAAATCAGAATTAATGTCCCACAAATCCAGCGTCACACTCGATGGTGACAATTCACCCCTCCGGGGTGGCAGCTGAATTACAGAATACTGGGAAACGCCTACTCCACATCCTTTACTAGGAATATGTGGCATAGAGCTTCAAAAACACAAAAACTCTGCAAACTGCAAAAAAAGAGTTTTCTTACAATACCATTTCATTCAGAGAGGGTATTTTCAGTGATAAAGAAATTTTAGGAAGATAGGGGAGAATCTACTAAGATTCAGCCTGTGCATCACAGTCCACAAGCTACCAAGGCACAAAGTATCCTTCAGAAACTCACCTTGGACAGGAATTCCCATGGATTCTTCATATAATTTAAAGGCTTTTCCCTTGTGCAATTAAGCCAACAGCTCCTGAAACTCCCCTGGGTACCTTTTGCTCCACCAACACAGTATCCATCTTTATTTAGGAACTCCACATAGCTCCAATATTATTCAAGGCAGTAATTATTTTTCTTTTCATTCAACCTATATATGTAATCAAACATACTTCATAAGCATGCTGCTGGCAATATCTGGAATTAATGAAAATAACAATACTAAAATTCAAAACTAACCAGATAGTCTGGCTGAATATTGTGGCTGTTAAGAAATGATGAGTCCAGATTGCTGCAAACCATTAATCAGGAATTCAGGCAAAATAAGGGAACAATAGTTAGGGGCCACAGTGGATTACAAACTCTGAGATAATACTTGTGAGAGAACAGCTTATTGCTGGAACACAGTCACCCACCCTAACCTGAATATAGCCCAGTCAAGCTCGTGAGAGAAATGAGAACCACCCCAAAGAGGGCAGGAGAAGCACCAAAACACTACTTGGATCAGACTCTGAGTGGGAGTGTAGCCTAAGGGGAGGTAAACTCGTGTACACCAAAGATAAACACACAGGTGCTTATTCCAGGAGAGATCAGAAGAGTCCTGCTTTGCCTGGTGGATAATGAGCACTGGACCCAGAGTTACTTTCTGCCACTACAGTGACATTCTTGACTAATGGTAAGAAATATTAGTCTAATATGGGTAGAGAAATACCATTTCCAGTAGTTGTTTATCACTAGGGAACAGCATTTAGGCACACAGTTAACACCTCTGGAAAGGTTTAGGAATAGCAAATCAGAAAAAGGCACAGTGTTATTTTATTATTAAAATTATTATTAGTTTTGAGACTATGACACAACATCCTAACTTGTAGCTATTAGATATAGATATGTGTGTGTATATATATATATACACACACTACTACAACCTTCAGGGTTCTGGTTTGTAGTTTGTTTGGGTTTTTTGCTTTGGGTATTTAGTTGGGTTTTTTATCAGTACAGCATAAGGGCAGATTTGATTTTATTTAGATTTTTTTCCTAGATTATTTCAGTTTGGAAGTTGAAGACCACAAGCTTCAAGATTTTACAGTTCTACCACTATGAATTCAGTAGAAATAAACTCTTAACCATTTTTATTTCAACCCTTTATTTAAAATACTGATCTGACTCTCTTGACAACACATTTTTATTTATTATTATTGTAGTAATAACTGTTCAATAACTCCTCCTTACTCTGTCTGTATTCAACAGATTAAACTATCAAAGAGAAAATGATAAAATAGGCCAGTATTTGAAGTGGCCACATGTTTTTATGAATTTTTTCATGTTTGCATTTAAAGGTCAGAGAGTCCTACCTAAACTCTGAGAGACAGGAGGTGGAGGCAGACCTCCCAAGTGGCACTGCACACTTACAGCCCACTGAAAAAGTGGAACAGAAGTTGGAAAAAATAAAGTCTAAAACCACAGCTGCCCCATGTAGATTGTACCTACGTGTTATACAAACCAATTTTGTGTTTTCCTGGCCCAGCTTCAAAGTTATTTTTCATCTTTGGAGGATAACAAAACCTTAGACAAGTAGTTGGATCTTCTTGGGGTATTGTTAAACACTGGAATTATGGTAGACAAAAAATCATCTGTTGTCCCTGAAGCAGAGCCTGGTTTTGCCATCAGAAATGTTGACTTTGGGTATTCTTTAGGAATATTTTACATTGCCATGCTCATCTCACAAAGTTCCTTAGTGACCACTGACATCGGTGACCTCAGGGAAGTCTGAGACTGAAGTTTGACATAGAATTGTGGCTCTCCCTTTGTTTGAAGCTTTAAGGCTCACAACTTGAGGGAATATTGCCACAAAGCTTTGTCACTGCCCAGAGCCAAGATCTCCTCTTCGAAACAAGAGAATGAGTAAAACCTTTGGGTAATAAACACAGTGACACTGATGCATTTTTGAATAACCTAAACACTTCATTAGCTCTGTGTTGGGCCTGACAATGAAATTGCCAGCTACTTATTCACACAATCCACCAAATCCCCTGAAACTTCTTCTGTATTACATTTTATAATCCATTCACTGCACTAACAAACTTGCCAAATGGCAATAATCTTCCTGGTTTTGAGTATTTCTATCTCAGCTGGAAGGACACTCTGCCCACCATGCATGTGAGGAGACTCACACAAACCACAGCTGTCCTGACATGGCAGAATGAAACCATGAACTCCAGCCTTCAAAAGGGGGAAAAATGACAGAAAGTGATCCATACAAGAGAACACCTCAAAAACCCCTGATAATCTTCATAAAATCATTTCGGTGCTTCCATTGTTTATAGAGCTTACATATTTAATATGAAGAATGTATAATACCACTAGAACCATCACTCTTAATAAACATCTATTAAAATTAAGCTTAAAATTAATAACAATAATAAAGTATTGTAAATTAGTTGTTATTTCTCCAATAGCAGGTGGTACAAAGAAACCAAGAAGTTTTTTGTCCCTGTAACTTCGCACACACACCAGCAGTTAGAGCTGAGGATGATTTCAAAGAAAAACTTGAACCTCCATCCAGGTGGATATTCTGAGCTCCCCATTTCCATGGCAGCATTGTTATATGTGAAATAAAGCAGCAAGAGACATTAAACCTCTGCACAGGATGCTTCAAACTGCATCTGAAGCCACCTTCAAGACAAGCAGCACCTCCTGTGCAGCCCAGGGAGGGATCAGTGTTTGGCAGAGTCCTGCCTCACAGAATGGTTGAAAAGTTGAGGTTTTCTCCTTTGTTTTTCCTTCCCCAAATATCAAATTCCTTTGCACCTTCCAGCCAACGAGAGCTTTTCAGCTGTAACTTTTAAACCTTCAGGCTTTCCATATGCACAGGTCTGTGTTAAATTGAATTTGATCAAGTGCTGCCTTAACTGTTTCACACTGTTTGACCTCACTTGAGCCACAGAAATTGGCCATAGTTCAGGGTCTTCCAATCATCACAACTACATCTCATAAAAGCATTTTTCCCTTCTATTTATCTCAAATGGATTATAAGATCGAATGGTGCAAGCACACATGCACTGAACTATTTGACTTAAGGACAATTTAAAAGAGATGAAAATTAGATAATAATGTTTTTTCTGTAGCACAATGTAAGATTAAATGGTTTGTCACTTTCTACTTCAATAAAGTGAATTATTTAAAATAATGCTACTTACATCAATATTCAATGGAGTACTAAAGTGGCTTTTCAAAATGTTGCTCACATATTTACAGAAACCATAAAAGCTCATAACTCTCCCTGTTCTGTTTGCTGTTACATTCCATCCATTAAGTCACTGAGACATCCATTCCACAGCAAGACAGAGTTGATGTCATTCATATACAGCAATTTTTCTAAAATAAATTTGGTTCCTCTATAGCCAGTGTGTCAGCTCTCATAAAAGCCAATTGCACCACATCACAGAGGGGTTTGTCAGATGTGGGGTTTTTTTTGAAAGCTACCAAGGATTTAACTTTCTATATGGGAAATTTTACTTAACTTTATAGTACAGAAAGATGAACTCCCTCTGGACACCTCTATACCTTTGCTGATCTGTTTAAAGGTTTAAATCTTGGAGCTGTTATCAGTAGCAGCCACAGGAATCACCAGCATTGCTGGTTCCATCTGTACCTGAAAAATCAAAATATCTGATCCCCCAAAGTAAACATTTCAGACTGTTCTTGACCTCCAAGTTATCTCAAAGCAATTTCCTAACCTTCTCTGCTGCATTTGAGTCACAGCCTCCATACCTCTGTATTTACTGCAGTATTATACCTTGAAGGGTGAAGGAAAGATGAACCCCAAACTCAGCATCCACATCCACTGGGCCTTTAGCTTGGTTTGTAACAGCACTGCTGCCAATTTAAATTGCTTAAAGCATTTGTTCAGTTTGTTCTTATGCCCTAAGATGGATCCAACTTTGATTTAAACATACAGAAGTCAGTAAAGCAGAAGTGTCTTTGTTGAACCCTAAATCTGCAAAGTCACAGTTGTGGGGAACCACAGCACATGAAGAGTTCAGGGAAATCTAGGATCTTCCCAACTTCCATCAATCCAAGTGTTTTGGTGTTCCACCCACCCCATATTCTGGGCAGGTGAAAAGGAATGTACCTGGTTACCTCCCGTGTGACTGGTTTAAATACAATTTCCCAGAAACAACCAAAGAAAGTTGAGCTCTCCTTGCCACTGCCCAGATCCTGGTAGTTGTTCAGTTCTCTGCTGGCAGTTTGTTTGTTTTAGAATCTGCTCAAGGTTGTTTTTCCATTTTCATTTTCAATTCTCTCATACTGTATTTTTCTTTCTGACATCTTTGTTATTTTATTAACTGCTATGCATTAAAGTGACAGACTGCAAGAAAACAAATGGACATGAAGATGAAGCACAGCCAAAAATCTGGAACACTGGCAAGATTGCTGAAGGTGATGAAGGAAGAGAGAATTGCAAATGACTCTTCTGCAGAGGAGCATAGCCAGAGCTCAGTGCAGGAATCCAAGGACACTGCCCAGAGCCATCAGCAGCACGCTCCTTGGAGGATCATTTGATCAGATCCTTCCATGGAATGGGAGCTGCCCGCCCTGCAATCATCACTAGAGTGCATGTGGCAGACAGCTCCTAAATGCTTTCTTCAAATTGACCTGTGTATATTTCGGTCTGAGTGAGAAAATTTGAGAAAAAGAATTTTTCATAGACTATATATTAAAATTATCTTTTATATTTTACCCAATTGGTTGAATGCTGAAGCTGTTGGGATTCAGTTTCTTGTTCAATATGAAAACTAAGTTTAATAACAGTTCATAAATTATACTGTTAGTTACAGAGGAAAATGTCCTGTGACAGCATTTTTAAGCTCCAGATCACACCAACTAAACCTTAAAAGCTTCTGGATCAACACCATTTTTCACAGAAATAAAATCTATGGGGTTTTTTTGGACACGAAGATATTGCAAAGCAAAGTTTCTCTGTTAAATGTTGTGTAGAGGCCTAAAAGCAGAGGGACAGATGGAGCTGGTGTCCAGGCTGGGAGGGGGATCAGGGCAGGGACAACCTGACCAGGGAAGTGATGGAAGAGCTCAGCTGTGTCTCCTGTCCCCCCCTTGGGACATTTCAGTTGTGGGGACACACTGGGAGCAGCCCATAAAGCTCCATTTCAGCTGCAGAGAGCCTCAGAAATGCCCTGCACTATCACTCTGCACATTGATAAATGTGCAAACAAACAAGGTGCATTTTGCACTGCAATGCAAAGCCCTGCACCTCAGTCTATGGCACACTTGGGGACACGGGGACATTTAGGAGCCAACAGAGTATGGGGTAAGTCATGGAAATGTTTTGATTTTTCTGAACAAATGAGTCAAGCTTCTCAACATGAGCTGAGATATTCAGCTACTGTAAACAGGAGGAAAGATTGATAACAAAGTGCCCAGAATTCACAACACTGGGGCCAAATGGATCCATGTCTATTTTTTGAGTTAATGGGCATTTATTTCACCGTGGTCATTCCAAGAACCACTGAAGGGATTTCTGACTTCTGAGAATAAAGCCTAATGTCAACTTTTCAATGTTAAATTATTACAAGTAAATTATCTATTTAGCTCAGAATTAACTGCAAAAAGTATAGTTTTCCAGTAATATTATGAAATAGAATGTCCCCAAGTCTTGCTATGAATTATTTCTGGAGCCCTATCTAGGAATGGGAGAAGGGGAAGGCATTAAAATCAGTAAGTCCCATGGAGCTACAAGCAGCTATGGTTTTTTCCTGTCCATTTGACCTGACCTCTTCAAACTTCCTCAGCCCATGCTCAAATTCCAGTAGTTAAAAGCTCCATCTTGATTGTTGTTAGACAGTTTTACTGTGACATTAAACCCCTCCTCTCCTGCAGCATTCCTGATCAACAAGTTATAAATGACCATCCTAAGGAGGATTTTAGCAGTTTATTCCCGTACTTGCAGTTCCTAGAAACTGGAAAGACCTTGGATAAGTAACCTGGGGGAGTTAAGGGGATTAAAGGAGAACCCTGTGTCACAATCCATCCCGAGGATCACACCTTTAGTGTTTATCTGCATTTTTGTTCCCTTTGACTTTCCAGCTGAAAGGATGTGTCCTCCTCCCCCACAGGCTGTGACTCAGAAGAAAAAAAAAAAAACCACTTAAAATACATTTGACAATTCAACATATTGCCATTCCAACTCCTTGAAAGCTACACACAACCTCTGAAACCTATACATCAAAGAGAATAACCACTACTGTCATGCTGCTTACCTAAAAATTAATCAGTTTCTTGTGGAAAGTGATAAGCACCGATAATAATGGAAAAATAAACTCTTCCTAGAGAACACACTATTTCTGTTTACTGAATACTATTCTATTACTGAATTTTTTTCACACCACTGTTTTTTCATCAGCTCATGTTCTTATCTGCAGCATCTATCCCAGGTAACTGATGTTTGCAGGGAAAAAAAGTCTCTATCAGTACTTGCACAGGGGTTCAATACATACAAAATTTATCTTGGTAATAGCACAGCAGAGAAAAGGAGAACATTTTCCTCAGTCAATATCTCGTACAATAATTTGATAACAGGGGCCAAGCCTGAGCTTATTGTGCATCCAAACAGAATAGGCAATAAAAATGAAGGACACTGGAGCCAGGGACTGTTTCCTAGCACTTCAGCAAATGAGTTCTCAACATTGGTATTCTGGCAGTGCTGCAGTTGATGGATGCACACAGGAGATGGCATTTTGTTATCTGCAAAGCTAACTGAAGTGATAGCTGTTGTATATTTTGCAGGGACTAAGACCTCATAAGAAACAACTGCAAATAATACTTGAAAAATCCATGTCATTTGTGCAGTTCTGACTCTGCATCAGAGCTGGCAAACTTCCCATCCTATGTAAATGGCTAAAGAAGGGCTAATGGAAGTGTACAGGCACATGATGGGATTCTTGGGGCTGTCCTGTGCAGGATTTGGACTTTGATGTTCCCAGTGGGCCCCTTCCAACTCAGGATATTCTGTAATTATACTCTTCATTTAAGAGATGGAATATTTTCCTACAATGCTGTGTACTGTCCTCAGCTGCAGAACAGCAGCCACAAAGACTGCAGACACCAAAGTGTTTTAAGCCCATTGTGTCTATCTTGTATTTTTATATCACTTCAAAGTGACAGAAGCAGCAGCAAAGAGCATTAGAGGAGATGATAGTTTATTATTCCTGTGAGAGTAAGTAATTTTCACTGCTCCTTTCCCACACATCATGTAATGCTTACCCCATTTCCACCACTAAAAGGATTTTTTACCTTCTTTTTTTTGGTCAGTGTTAGGTGGGACAGACTCCTCAAAGTACATTTTAACACTTTGAGGTGTGTACAGACTTGCTATCTATTTGATCTATCTTAAATGCTTAATAGAGGTTAAAAAGGTAGGGATTCAAGAAAAAAAAATCTCATGCTAAGATCAGTCAACAACCAATTCTCATGTAAAAAGCACCTACCAGAGCCAGCATGGTGATTTCAATTATCCAGCTACTCTGTGATATCATCTGTCTAGGTTTTCTCATGCTTAATACTTTTGAAAAAAACATGTCTTCTAAACGATTATTCCTATTTTAAAGATGCCTATCAAACCTAAAGTAGAAACCTCATTGCTCTCTTTCCATAATTAAGCACTACCTTTATAGTTGAGGAATATAGCTCAGTATCAAGAACTTGCAACAGAGCAGCTATAAAATAAAACTAAATTAAGGAAAACCTGTTACAATTAATTTGGTGACAGCAGAAATTTAAATTGAGTTTTCCATATCAAAACCTGATACCACCCTCTACCACTATTAGTTTCATCAGAAACTGATAATTCCCAGGAAATGAATAAGTCAACAGCCAGCACATGGAGAATATCAATTCAACCACAGCTGGTAAATGTGCCTGATCAGTTGTTGACCATTTTTGGGTCAACTCCCATAAAAGCCCACTCTAGCCATGAGTCACAGACAGGTTAAAGCAAAAGAAAACAGGTGGATTATCAATTTCTCTCATTATCATCAGCCAAACCAAACAACCAAAGCTATCTGTTAACAGAGTCTCATAATTACTGCAAGTGATCCCCTTCCCTGAAAGCACAACCCAGCCTGTTTTATCCTGCAGTGCAGCTGACTAATCCTGCTCCTACTCAAGGAGAGGCAGTTACAGGAGTGGTAAATCAAATACATTTCTGTTTGCTTTTCATTAGTTTTCAGACACTTGCATTAATTAAGTTACTGATTATCAGAACGAACAAGAGTCCTAGGGCTAAGATTTTACATGAGTCATCTCCCTTTCAACTCAGTGAGCCAAAACCTGCAGTGCCTACATATTGTTCCATAGGAAGATAATGGAATCTGGCATCTGATGCCACCCTTCCCTTTATAGTTACATCACACTATTGTATTTCCCTCAACACAGCAGAAATCAAAAAGGGCAATCTGTGTTTATAGTTTCAAACCACTTCTAATAAAGCCTTGAACCAGAAAGCTCTTCAATTTTTATTTTTGGCAGTGAGAAGTGGTGGGAAGGTGGGGATGGAATGTCACACTTGGAAAGCTTTGCTCAAGGTACATCTACAGGTTCCTTGATCCATCCTTGGGGCCCTTTTCTGCAGCAGCTCTTCCTGTTGATCTCACAACCCTTCTGTGGGTACAATACCTCCCAGAAGGCAAGGCTCCCTCCCTCACATTCCCTCAGGGCTCTACTCTTGGAGTTAGGTGTCCTAATTGAGCATTTGAGTTCAGTTTACTTTAGGGAGAGAGGCATCCTAACAGCAAATATACAACTGAATATTAAACTAGGCAGGATCACAGTTTCCCTCTCATGCAGGAAAAAAACCAGCTCATTTAAGTAGGGTTTTTTGGTACATACACAGGACTTTCTTCAAAGATTAGAATTCCTAGCATGTTATACAGACACTACGAAAAGCAAGACAGTAATTTCATGAGTTTTTCCCAGGTAAGTTGTAGCTTCCAAAGAGAAGTAACCCAAGGAGCCATGCATCTAAAGTAGCCAAAAAACTTGGCTTTTCCTAAGCCTGGAACTCCCCAAGAAGCAAAATAGGTGAGAACATCTTAGGATTTAAGCCACCACTCATTCATGCTCTTGAGAGGATTGTCTATCTTCATAACAGATATGAAGGATAAAAGGCAGAATTCTCCTCCCCTCCACACTGCTGGCACCAGGGGAAACGATCAAATCTGCAAATCCCTCAAACCGAGGTGAAAAAACCCTACTAGACACCTAGAGTCAGTAAAAAATGTCACACGCTACTTACCAGCCTCCAGAGAGGCTGACATGCTGCAGCCACACTTGTAGGAATACAAGCTAAAGAACTGTTCAAAGCATTTGAGAACTTTAAATGAACCCTTTGCACAAGGTTTCTTTAATTCCAGCAGGCTAAATCCACATCAGTCATGTTACATTATTGCATGAGGAATGCACAGAGAGGAGCCAGGGTCCTGGGATTTCTTGGACTTCATATTTGCAATTAGCACTCTCTAAGATTCAACTCTTTTATGATAACTGGGTGTTCAAAACTGGCAAAGTTGTTGTCACTTGAATTACACATCCTATAGAACACAACGAGGTAAGTTGCAGGACATTAACCTGGCAAACTAAGGTTACTACACCTCTCTGGCACCAAGTGACAGCAGCACCTCTTTCTGTGGAGAAAAGCAACCATCATACTGAAATGGTTTCTCTTCCCTTTGATTTTCTTTGCAGTGTCCTTGTGATAACTCTTGTATCTGTAGCACTTAAGCTAGGGGTTATTTCTGTGGTTTTCACGTTGTTTATATTAATGGGGAGTGCATTACTAAGTCCTTCAAGGACTAGAATTGGGATGACAATTCATTTACAGCTCAAAGCACTGACTTAGGAGCTCACCTGCCCTGACACCCCCAAACTCGGTGCCTTATAACCTGAGGTGAGTGATGGTAAAGTGGCAGCACTTTCTGCTATAGCCTGTGCCAGAACAGGGCTCCAGAGCTCTGAAGAGAATTCTCCCTGTACTTGAGAGATGTGGAGCAGAAAGCAGCCAAGCCTACTCAGACTGTGGTTCAGCCTGCCTTGCTGTCCATGGGGAGCTGATCTGCTCACCTCCTCCTCCACCATTTCTCCAGGCACCTTCATTGTCCTGGAGAGCCTCACGTGACCCCAGACCTCTGCTAGAAGTTATTTCATTTCAACACTCCTACAAGATACACAAGTCTCTAGAAGCCACACACTCAACAGGCCACAAAGCTTGATCCGCAAGAAAATTCTTGTGATATAAAGTAACAAACCAAAACCTCAGTCCTCCAAGTATTCCACAAAGCAAAATGCTGCCTCATGGCTGGACAAGACAGGAAAATTATCATCACAGTCCAAATGAGAACCTTGAATTTTCCCCAATATATGAGTAACTTATGTATTAAAATCTTTCAAGAATGCAAACTGGGAAGAGAAACAATCACCTCATCAGTTCAATTTCATATCTTCTGTTTTATTTTAAGGCTTACTAGTAAGGGCTTTCATGTATCTGGGGAACTTCATTTTGTTTAACTTTCCAGTCTTAATGTTTGTTTAATAGATACTATTCGTAAACTTAGTGTTTCTATATCCAAACTCTATTTGTATTTGTTTCTCCAGCATTTTTCTTCCCTCCTGTGTTTATTTCTCTACTGACACATCAAGGGAGGGCTTACTTTTGGCACACACTCTTGCCAAAACAAATTGGTTTATGTACTATTTCCTTTCATCAGAACTTCAACATATTAACAACCAAGGATCTTGCATATAAGTCTATATCAGGATTAAGAAAAATGATGGGAGGAAGAACAGGACACATGTTGAGGCAAGAAAGACTAAAGGAAAACATTTCTCTGAATTAAAACCCTTTTAGCAGTGGAATTGAAACTACGCCCTAACTTTTGTTTTGTCATTAGAGAAGCTCAGCCCTTGATGAAATCATGTTTATAAGTAATTTGGGATCAATCTTCCTTTCCTGGAAACAATCAACAAGAAGTTAAATTCAGAACACTTTCTCTTTTTGGTGGGGGAGTGAGAAAGCAAAGTGGCAGCTGGGTAAATATAAAAGTAAATAGAAGAGTAGAACGAAGATAATTAGCTATTAACTGTCTCAAATTTGCCTATGAAATGGGAAGTAAAACTTATGGCAGTTGAAGGTATATTAGATAATGTTCCAAGTTAAAACCCTCCTCAGAGCCAGTTAAACACGTACATTAATTTCTCTGATTTTTCACATACAGATTTACAGATGTTGGCTAGTATAAAGAAAATAAGCTGAGTAATTCACATTCATAATTGAGGCCTAATACAGTACATTAAGTAATCTCTACCATCCCATTTAGACCACACTCAGCAAAAAGAGCTTTGATGAAGGATAACTGTCAAACACATTTTCTTGTGGATCCTGATCTGAGATACTCCATGATTTGTTCAAAATTCTGTTCATAGTCAGTAAGTTCTGTAAAGATGACAAACTCTGTGTCACCTAGATTAACTTGAAAGATGTATTTCTTCATGAGCAATGCCATGTCAAATAAGCTGTGACAGCACTGATTTATCATGGGACTCAGAAGATGATCATACATTCAAAGCAGGAACAAACTGTCCTCAGAGTTACTTGCCTGCATCCCCAGTAATTCCAAAGGCATTCCCTGGGCACTATGAGCCAGGTCATGTCACACAGCTACACAGAACTGGGGACTCTGTGTGTGACAAGTGCACTGAGCAGCACAAGCACCTTGTACATTACTGATACTTCTAAAAACATTCATTCTTATTTCACCAGATTGCCCTTGGAGAAGAAGTCACAGCACATCAGTCACAGCACAGCCTTAGACACGCGTGTGCCCAAGACACACAGCACATGCTTCGTTGTCACAGAGGCAAACTTCCCATGGGAGCACAAAGAAAGGGGACCAGGACAGCAAGGGCATGACACACTGCCAGCAAAGCTGGCATTTAGGCTGCTTAAACACAACTGAAGGGCTTGTTTTCCTTTTGGTAAGCAATAAATGTGTGGATTATCACTTTGAGATGAATTAGTGGTGATGAGAGTTCTGTTTGTCCCTCCACATTTCCATTAGAATCCCTTAGGTGAAACCTGAGCAGGGTCAAAGTTGTTTCAGGGACTTTTTACTGGACTCTAATAAAAAAAAACCAAACCAAACAACCAAAAAAACATTTTTAAAAAGCACCACATCAGTAAAACCTTGAAAGCAAAGAAATACTTAGATAAAGTGAGAGGAGTCAGTGATAAAAGTACCTGATGTTGGGAAGGCTGCTACGTTAGATATGATCAAGATTTAAGATTTTAAACTCACTGTACAGATATTGAACAGGTGAAATGTGGTTAGAGTTCCTTCACAGGGTTCAATAACTGTGAAAGAACTGCAGGTAATCTACTGTATAACTTGGAGAAGGGGAGCTGGGAAAAAGTCTTTGAAGGGCTATGTTGTTGAAATTTTGCTAAACAATCTATCTGGAAAGTTGATGACAGCAAAACCTTCCAGAATTAAAGCAGCTATAGCACACAATTATTTTCTCACCCAGTCATGTACTTTTCAGTACTTGCTCCATGCACAAATCCACTCCTGAGACATGGAACACAAACCAGAAATCCTGCTGTGAACAAACATGATTAAAATCCACTGATTTTCATGTTATGTTTTAGGTTTGGTTGGTTTTAATTTATTGCACTGTGGTACATACAGTGTTTTTGACACTGTGTTACATAGCCAGTTTGGAGCAAAAATTGAAGAACTCATGATAAATTTTTAGTACAGCTCTCAAGTAAATAACTTGTTGTGATGTTAATACAATTCATGTTATCCTCTTATATGATCTTTTTATTTTTATCCTCATTTTTCTCCACTCTACTATGTCTAGTCTAGCTCTCCAGGCTCTATACACCTCCTTAAAACCTTTTTTATGTCACTGCCCTGCCCATGGCATTAATTTTGTGCGTGGTCAAGGCTTCAGTCCCACAAAACATAGCCAGTACCTACCAACTCTGATGAAAGGATCATTCCACAGACACACAAAGGCAAATAGCTTTGGACCCCCCACTAGCATTAAAGAGAACCACGGGAAGGAAAATTCAGGAGTTGGCAGACCTAATTACATTCTCATAAGATGGATAAGATCTTAAAAATTCATAAGCATTGGAACACTTCTGTATTATGTGTTTGAGATCTCAGTCACACTTGCTATGATTAAAGAGTTCTGTGAAGAAAACAAAAACAACAAAAAAAGAGACAAAGCCCACTCAGCCCCCTAAAGGATCAGGAGACACCTGCCAGTCAGGGCATCTGGCATGGAAAAAACATTTTCATCTTGCCTGGATTTTGATTAAGCAAGATAAAGCTTCAAAAGCACAAGTAGTGCTATCTATTTGGCCTTGTCTTAAAACAAAGCTTTAGATGCAACCCTCTTGTCTCCAGATTGGCTTTTGCCTGCTACATAATTGTTCCAGTCCAATGGGAGCTGATGACATGAAAAAAATGACCAGAAAGCAAGGACACACTGAAAACAGAAAAGCAGAACTTGAAAAGATGTTTAACATTTCTGGCAACAGTTACAGGTGCTCTAACTCTTTGGTTTGGGAAGCTGGGAAATAAAGCCTGTTAAATATGAGAGCAGCACAATACCTGAGTGACCAGTTGCTATGACATTTTCCTCGAATTTCACACATCAATGAAAGGAGCCAGTTGTGAAATTGAGCATAAAGCACAGAATGAAGGTCAAGCCTAGTGGTGCACCACCACTAGTTACTTAAATATGAATGCATATCAAGAATTCCTTTACAACACAGTTACTGCTTTGCTGTCCCACACAAATATCCTGGAGGAGCAGGGAGAAGTAACACAGGTGTTGTTTCTTCCCATTTGTCTCCTCTCCATGACCTCAATGCTTGCAGATAAGCCAGCTACAGATAGAGCTGAACATTCTGACTTGGTTCAAACTGCTTGATCAGGTCTTACACCTTAATTTTGCTAGGCCAGCTTTTCAGTAAAGCTGAAAAGCTTAGCATACTCCTGAGCATTGCTTTCAGAACCTGGAAGAGGTGATTTTTGCTGGAGGATAGTACCATGACTTCACTGCTGGAAGAAAAGATTTCATTGTTCAAGTTACTGGCACAGTTTCATAGAGGTGAAGGCAGAAGATAAGCTCTCAGCAGAATTTTCATTCAGGCACACATCCATATCTTTATCTGTCTTTGTCTTAGAAATTGCACTTTGTATATTTCCTTTTGAGACGCTCTTGGAGTTTGGATTGCTTGGAAAGAATTCACCCCATTAAGGTTTCAAATATTTGAAAGCTCCCATGTGAAAAGATTTCAACCCTTTGAGATCAATACCAGATCTGCATCAGACTCAAAATTATACTGGAAATAATGTGGTGAACTGCCAAGAACAGACAGCCAGTCCTTTTGGGTAAAAATCTGGATTGCTGTATCCTGAGAAAAAGTGCTGAATGATTCTAGAATGGAGATTCACATGAACTGGTGAATCTAAGTGGTACAGGAAGAGCTATGCAGAATCATAACTTATGGCATCATTGTGCCCTGTTTGGCTGCCTTGTCCAGCAGTAGCAGGGCCAGCCTGGCTAATGATCTTCTGATTTAGGTAAGTTTGCTCTAGTCCAGGAAATTAGGCTGGTCCTGAAGCAAACACCACTACAGTCAGTGCAGTGGAACAATGCTGGGAGAGTTCTACATCAGCAGCTACATAAAATCAACAATTTTCTTTGAACTCATAAATTCTAATACATCAATAAAGAAAAAAGTCAACACTTTAAAAGTTTTATTCCAGTAACAAAAAGTGACTGAGACACACTAGCTAAGGTCTGCCACAGATACCCTGGCAAACATTCACCCTGACTTGAAGACATCAATCAACCAAATTTAACTATTTATTGAAATACACAACCTTAGTAGAAGAATCAGACTATTTAAAGAGGTCTGCTCTTCTATCAGTAACAGACAAACTTCCAGAAGTAATGCAAGACTTAGGATTTACTGACATTCTAATAGCATTATCATTACAAAGGTATTATCCCCCAACAAAACTTCAGGCTAAATTTAACAGCAACAGGCTCTAGATTTCAAGTGTTTCCAGGTATCAAACTTCAGTGGAATCCCCATGTTGAAGTGTGGGAAAGCTGATAGAAGATACAGGATTGTGAGTGAACTAATTTCCTTAATGGCAATTGATAAGTTTATCAATTTAATAAAATGGCATATCATCAGAAAGGAAAATATAAGGACAAAATCAAACATGTAAAAAAAAAATTCCTCTGTTTATAATTCTCATATTCCTTTTCATTCTGCACAGACACCTACTTGTGTCCCAACCCCTGCCTCATGCATAAGGAGGCACAAGTGAATTACCTATGCTGTGAGCCTGCCCTTTACTCTTTCATTCTTATCCTTCCTTCCCACTGGATATTCACATCCCACCACTTATCCCAGGGATCCACCTAAAAGAAGCTGCTTTTCTCTTTGGGGCTTCAGCCATCAAGCTCTTTTGACAAGTGTTTATCAACTCCTGAAAGAAAAAATCAGGCTGTGTTCTGTGCATGTTTAGCCTACTTCTCTTGCCTAGAATAAATTCTTGGGGACTGCAAAAAAGTCACTCAAATTGGATGGCAATGTGCACCAGCTTTGAGCACTGATACTTAATGGGGCTTTTGTGAGGGCCCTTCTTTGGATTTGGCTGGAAGAAACTTTGAGCAACTTTGAGTATGTACAGACAAAATTCAACCTAAGCTCAAGACTTGCTCTTAGTTTTCTTGCTTAACCCATTAGAGCAGAACACTCCAAATCAAAGAGCCAGTTTGCAGCTTCAAGCAGCATCACCCCAGAGAGCCCAGCACATGTCCTAAAAAACCAGACAGTGACCCAAGGCACAAAACCCTCATAACAGGTTTCAAGCCTGATAATTCCCATAAACACATGCTACAGCAATGAAGTCACTACTACAGCTGTCCAAAACAGAAATATAAATGTATCCTTCAGAAGGGACCAGATGACAACATCAAGCTAAAGTAATTCTTAATTCCAAACAGGAAAACCTCACAAACGTACAACAATAAAATTCACTTATTTTATCCAAATTCTAAATCTTTGGTTTCCAACTCAAGTCCAGGTGCTATTTAGGTTAATTCATGAGGTATTTCATTGCCTGACCTTGGCCATTCAGAACCCCATTTTGCTGCCAATGACTGTGTACTCAGGAGCAGATACTGTAGAAATCAGGCCCTGGAACCCACTGCTTCTGCATCCAAGATGCACCAAAGGATCTCACTGTAGCCAAACAGCCACGTGTTTTATACAAACAAGGACATAACAGCAGTGCCTTTCCATAGTAAAAATCACTGTATAGGTAGTGAGGACCATTTAATCACCAACACAACTCCAGAGTTCACAGCCCACCAGAGAGCCATTAAAGGAAAAGGAATCATTATATTTCCTTTTGAGACTATTCCCAGACACAGAGGTTAGAAAGTTGTAACAAAGCCTAGAAAAGATTACTGGTCAATACTACAAATGGCAGACTTCTTGATATGTTTCTATTGAGGCTAACTTTAATAGAACTCCTCCTCCTCTCCAGCTTTATCACAGATATTGCTCCAGTAAACAACCCAAATTTGCAAAATATATCTACATAAGTGATTGGAAAAGAAATGTGGCTTCTCTATCCATTACAGAAATTGCAAACACTGATTAAATATGCAATATTTAATAACTACTTGATGCTGGAGCCATGTCACAATCATTACATGTGATTGATTAGATGTGAGCAAAATAAATTTGTGCAAGTATTTGCTTCCAACTACTAACAGTTTTGGTGGCCAAATTGATGAGCAAGTATAATCAAAACAGGTTGAATCCTTAACACAAAAAGCAATAATTTGTAAGCAACAGCTCTAGCAGAACAGTTTAAAAGCTGCATTTGTTTTCCAAGATATTTTTCAACTAGCAAGAGCAGTTACCACAACCTTCTCAGGCATCAATACTGGCAGAGCCCAACATCACATCTAAGTCCTGCTGTGGTTTAGAAAGGACAAATAGAAAATGTTAAATGCTGTTGGGACCCCAAAGGTCCCATCCATGTACACTAACAGACACTCACTCAGTTAAACAACTTTACTGCAATTAACCTTGACACTTAGAAAATTTAGGTTGTCAGTTCAAGATTTTGGGAATGTCTGCTCTTCATGTGCTGCTTTAGTGGCAAATGTACACCCTCTCTACTCTTGTAAATCTTAGTTACAGGAATCTCCTGCTTCCCTGAGGAAACTTTAATGAAGTTTTTCATAAAGGCAGCATTCTGCAACAAAAGCTTTTCGAAACACAGGAGAACTTTCAGCCCTAAGGTGACAGGTCAACTTACTTGTCTTTACTAGGAATCTTACAGTCTACATATTGATAGTCAAAATGGACTTATTACACACTAAAAAAAAAAATCAAACGTTATAGGGCAAAGTAAATGGAAATTGATCAGTAAATAGAGTGGGAATAAAGCAATAAATAACTGATTCAAGATTGAACGTCTGCATGTTTGCTCCCATCATAATAAAATCAAGATCTCAGTCTGAGGATATATCCCAAGTCTTGTTGCAAAGTCATGCTCCAGTTGCTAAGATTAATTATGTATATCCAAACAACAAATGATGAATTGTACAGCATTCAGGAAGATTAATTAGTTACAAGCAGAACTTTTTACCTCCACAGAACTTACAACAGAAATAGTTGGAGCTATCTGCTGCCTGAATGTGGCAGCTTATTTCCTAAATGAAAGAGTATTTTCAGCTGTTATTGACAGATACAAGAAAAAAAACCAAAAGTTACATTTCAGCTTCAGAAGGAGTCAGTCAAAGGGCCTTCAGCATAAATGTTGGAATAGCATCATTTCTCAATGTAAGTACCAGAGAACTTATCACTGGAAACAAGTTATAATCCATATTCTGCAGAAAAGGTCTGTGAATCAGTGAAATTCTTATCTACCACTATTTGACAATAGCTGTGAGGCAGATTACTAAAGGCAGCATTTTCCAGATGAAACAGTCCTCTAATTAGAAATAAAGCACTTTTTTCTTCCATTGTCAGAAAAGACTGCTGTGAGGCAAAACAATAGAAATGGCACCATCTGCTAATAATCCAATTAGAGAATTTCAAAGCACCAGATAAAAAAGCTAGCTGGTAGGGATTTATTCTTCTAAACATATTTCTCAATTACACCACATGGATGTCCACATGCTTTCTAATTACACTCTATTTGGAAAATGCAAGAGTTCATCGGATCAAGGAGAAATCATATAATAGATAAAGCAAAAGGTGACTTTTTGCCAGTTATATTTGTCTCCCTTTGTGACAGAACTTCAGCACTTTCATATTCCCCCATGAGAGGTATTAGTCCAACGTGTCTCAGACATGACTTTTCACAGAATATTCTCTAGAGTGACCCAGGATATGCCCTCTCTTCCACTTGGTTTATGGCCAGAATAATCAGCAGATGCCAAAGAAACAGTAACTGTGACTAAACATGCTGAAATGCTGTATTTAGCAGAAATTGCTGCCCATCATTCAGGATTATTTGCCCAGAGATGGAAATTCAGCTAACAGTGCTTAGGTGGGACAGGTTTACCAATGCCAAACATCTCACTGGCTCTTGGCTACTAGTTGGAAATTAAAAAACCCAAAACCCAAGCATCACTAATACTTGAATAGGTCTTCAGAAGACACTGACAGGCTCAGCAAAACAGCTGCAAATTCCACATGAAATCCAATGTTCCTGCCTTTCAGTAAAGGCACTACACTTTATTGCTGAAGGCAGACAAAAACTTCTTCCAAGCTGTAAAACCTTGAATCCAAAGGTGATTTTATGGCAAAAAGAGATCTGTTAAAAGTAGTGTTTGCCAGGGAACACTTCAACAGCAGCTAAGGTGTAAATCACATGTCCACCATAACTGTACTAGGCCCAAATATTTTCCTTTCACTTCCCTATCTCCAGATTAGCTTCCAGACAAAAGCACAAAATATTATTGAAAGTCTGAGCTAACAAGCTTAACATGGTTTTACCGGGCCTCAGAGGAAGCAAACTGCTAAACACTGTACTCAGGGCCAGTATTTCAGTGTACAGCAGCTCTTGGAGAAACACTGAAGGTTGTACATGGATGACTGTTACACAAGGAATATCCAAATCTGTGAGGACAAGAGAAAAACCTGACCGCGTTTGTGCTCCCACCCTAAGAACAAACTCATTTCTGTTCTTCTGTAGAAAAAGCCAAAATAAAGCCTTTGGGGAGTGATTAATCCCCCAATACTGGCCACTATACAGAGTCCATACTGATTTCTTCTGATTTCTTCACCCATCTCTAGCACTATTGCAGTGTGGTGAAGCACAACTTGCTGGTAGATGAAAGAAAGTTCAGAATTTTACCACAGCAGGTCTCTTGTTGCTTTTGAACCCCCTTGAGTGTGTGCAAGGAGACCACTCATGTCTCTGAACTTGCCAACTCATCCCTGAACTGGTCCCTTTACAGCAGCAGCTCCAAGATCAGTGCAAACCAACAGTGGGCAAGATAAAATGTGAACTGAGCTGAGTTTCATCAACTCCTTGCCTGATACTGTAACTTCCCTGACTAACATACAACAAAATATTCTGCAATTACATCCAAAGATTCCTGAATTCCTACTAAATACAATGATTCAGTCACAATCTCAAGCAACCTATTGGCCTAATGAACAACCTGAATGAGCTCCATTGCCAATATATAAGATCATAATGAAATTTCAGGATCAAAAGCCATCTCCACGACACATCATCAAGGTCCCATTTGATGGACAGCTATCGTTTCTGTTTATAGCATGCAGTTGAAAGGAAATGATCTTTCTGAGCAGTTCCATTTCAGCTTTATTCACCTCATTTGCTGAGAAAATGAAATTATATTTTCATCATAATATATTTTAAAAATTCTATTTTCAGCATAATATTTCAATGCAATTAATCTATTTCGTGATAAGTAAATAGGTATTCCATGAAATGTGATCTCATAATACTTAATTCAGGATTTGACTTCTGTTTTTCACACTAAGCTATATAAGTAAGGAAAAGCACAGCACGCACAGACTTCTGCCAAAAATATACCTCAACTGGAAGAATAACAACAACAAAAAACCACCTGCAGCACAAAGCCACTGGATATTTAATATCGTTTCTTCAGCCCTGTTTGTATATTTAATATTGAAAAATAATTTGTTGGGTTTTTTAATGAGGTATGTCAACACTTGATCAAAAGATCCATTTCCACAAGTGTTTTATTTCCATCTTAGTTCCTAGAGCCACATCCCTTTCTGTAGAATAAACAAACAATCCCCAGGCAGAATTCAGCTGAGCAGTTGCTTGAGTTTTGATTATTTTCATGTTGACTGGCAAACCCATGCATGTCACTTGTGAAAGTCATTGAAAACTTCCCTGGTACTGAGTGAACCCTTCAAACAGACTGGAATACAAACTCCAGCTTCCATTCAGAACCCTTAATTTTACAGCTTTTGAAAAGTAGGAGTTTTCATTTCTCACCTTCAGTCACTACATTCAACAAAGTACTGTACTGAAAACTGGAGTGGACAGAGTGACAGGATAAACTGATCCCTAATACCTCAGAATTGCATGAATATAAACAGCATGTAGGACTCCAGCAACATTCCTGAAGAGATTTCAGTCCGTGAATAAGCACAGTTATCCATTAACTTTTGGTAACACAACAAATTGGAGGAAAAATACACAGCAACAAGCTACTAAAAGTATTAACAAGTAGGTTGGCTAATACAGGATCTGTACTCTGTGTTAGCACAGTATTTCCCAGCTTGGTGTTAAAGTTAATCCAGACTTACACATGCATTTTGCTCATTCCAAGTCATATCCCAAACGCCTACAAAATAAACTATATCTTCATTATTCCAAACAGCTGTCTTTTGAGAATTGCTTCAGAGACAGCTCCTGTACCTAAAAAAAGTGTAACAAATGATGAATGGTAACTTAGATACAAATTCTCCTCTCATTCATTCTCCACTATAATCTAATCATTAATCTGAATGCCTTTTCCTGACAAGTCTGCTATATTAAATACCTCCTAGGTCCTCCTGCTCTTCTATCCCCAAGAACAAAACCATGTTTCTAATGAAGCTAAAACCCAGCTGCTTTCTGTCTTGTACTTTTTAACTTGCTTTACTCACCTGCAAATCCAGAAACAGGATGACTACATGCAGAGACAGAGGAGGAGGCAGCTCTAAGAGATAAGTTCTGAGCTGGGTATTAGCTGCCCATAATGGGCTAAATAATTTTTTTAAAAATCAGCAAACAAGAAGCTGACAGCCAACTTCCATCAGGATGTGACTGTACTAAAGGCTGAGATCTTCAGAAGTCCTGAGGAGAGGCAGGTGCTCCGCATGTAACTGTCTCAAACACTTCATTTGTTTGAAGGTGTCAGCCAAGGAGATTAAACCCAATGTGCTCCAATTAATTTTAATTCATATTCTGTTGGAAGGAGCATTAATTGCATAAACTTTTGCCAGTTTTCTTCCTAAAACTTAAGCTCATTTCATTTTACTCCCCTGAAGGAAAAGCAGGAATAAGCAGCTATCATTACAAAGGTGTACAAGGAGTCAGCACAAGTGCTCTCCAATAAAGGAAAACTTGTGGTAAACAACTGACTCCGGGGATCAGTCTTCCTGCTCCGCCCAGCACATTAAAAGTTTGCCTAAGGAAAAGCCTTAATTTGGGGCTTGCTTCCTCAAACTGGGAAGCAACTGCCAAAACTGTTTCTGCTAGAAATTTTTTTTTAAAAATTACTTTATATAAGTGACCTAAGATGATGGCAGCTGCTAAATTTAAGGTAGGGCCTAAGAACTACCTAAGAGTGAGATAATCTGTGTTACTCTCCTGTTTGGTAGTGAACTGTACTTGCAATATAGGAGGACAGAAGTGAGAATAATCTACCCAATGAAAACCAACCTCATTCAAGTATTCCAGTGGAAGTGTAGATCCATCCTATTCTCTTACTATAGGAAACAAAGCAATGCTCAGCAGAGCTGAAATCTGATCACTGCATTTCCAGAGGCATCAATCTCCCACAATTCAAGCCAGCTCTAAGCAGAGTAATTTTCTAATATTGCTAATACACTGGTTCCTAATACACTGATCTAGAGCTAAAATCCTTGCAAACTTTGTATATACAATATTCACAGGTTTTCTTTTATTAGAGTTTCACATTTTGTGCTGACAAATTTATGAATTTAGGCTTCATTATACTTTTCACTAATCTTCAAGCTAATCAGCAGCAGTAGAAAACCTTGAAACCATAAGAATACACTGAATTAAGAGTAAGCACAAGACAGAACAGTATAATTTATTATTCCTATAGATCATATATAGTGATGTGGTTGAAATCAGAAAGCTCAGATTAGGCTGTCCATCTTCCAGAATTATGGCAATGGCAGGGAGGTGTAACTCAAAGTCTAGTGCAAAAGCATCTGAAATAAGTAAATCCCTAGACTGAATTTGTCTGTTAGAAATTTCAATATGAAGAAGTTAAGAAGTGTCTGTTCCTTCAGGCCCCAGATTTCTTGCAGATCCTGAGTATCAATATGTTTCAAATAGTAAACTGGAACAGCAGAGCAGAGATTCAGATAGGAAATGCATAAAGTTTCAAAAGGGCTTCAATTCCCAAATACAGATTTTGAAAATTTAAGGTTCTGAAAGTCAAAGCTAAAAAGGGAATAGCACCTAACTAGATAAGGGATTGCAATACTCCAAGATCACAATGTCTAGGGAGTGAATTGCTGAAGCAAGTTCATCTTGTCAACTGTACAGAATCTACACTTCAAGAGTTAAAATCTTAATGTTAAAATCTGCCATATATTCTTAAACCAGCCTCAGCAGAAGACATTAGGTAATGAGTGTCTGCTGTAATTAATTCCAGGATTTGCACACTTTCCCCCCCAGAAGTGATGGGAGTTTTCTGATGAGCAGCTTCCAGGCTGGGCACTGGAAGGAGCCAAATGAATCATCTCTTCCCCTAGACCTGGCAATTGATGACTCTTCTTTTACATCAGGGTTTAATTAGTTTTTTGCTTTCAAAGCCAATGCACAGCACAGCATTCACTGCGCCACAGAAACCCAAAGAAGACTTAAATTCCTAATTTCAGCAGCTGTCACTGCCTCACACAAATAAGGCTTTCCTAAATGTACCTCTTGGAAGCACCCTTACACACCAATAAAGTCAAAATATCAGAAGTCCCTCTGCTTTTTTGCATAATAATAGCTTTTGGGAATAGCCCTCATAGTAATTCTAGATAAAACCCAGCCTAACTTTTGTCTCAAGGCTATGATACTTCATGAAGCAACACTTTAGGATCAAGCAAACCTCTGAAAAAAAAATCAGCTGCATTTAAAGTTCACAAAAGAGGGATACTAAAGGCCCAGCTTACTGTCTGTAAAGCTTAAAGCTTTACATCTTCAATTTTAATCACCTTGCCTTTTAATTAATTATGCAACTAAAAAAATAATACTTTACATCACTGAACAGACCTCAAGGCAACAGAAGGGCTTTACTTCCTGTGAAAGTCAGCTTTACTATCCAGTATTCTTTGTAAGATAACAGTAAAAAGTAGCAATTGTTTGTGTTATACAAGATGTACTTTTTCTTTCTTCTCCCTCCTCTTTTTCATATATTCTTGCAAGTCCAAGGCAGATCAGAAAGATCAGATTAGCCTGTGAATATATTTTGGAACAAGTCAATGGCAGATAAACTATTGTCTAATTACACTTGTAAACCTTGAGCACAAAACAAAGCATTACTCAGCTCACATCAAATATTTACATAGCACAACCCTCAAAAGCTCTGAGCTGCTATTGTTGAAGCCTGAATTCACTTAAAATTCATCATTAGAATATAAAATCCAAGGGAAAAAATTCTAATAACTTTATGTGGTATATAATTATTTACTGTGAAAAAACATTACCTGCCCTGTATTGTGATTTAGACTTGATTAAATGACTTGTGGCAAATGATACAGCAGTGAAGAAAAGCTTAGAAAGACACGATACAGGAAAAAAAAACATTATCTTCATAATCAGTCATTCAATCAGCAAGGAATTGTTACAGTTACACAGAACATGACCCTGTATCATGGTTAAAGCTAATCATGGTTAGTGGTAAATTAAATCAAGTCACTGAGGAGCTACAGAAATCTCTCAGTAAAATTGTTGAAGGGGCAACCAGGCAGGAACAGGAAAATGCCACACAATGGCCAAGCCCTTCAGTTGCAGCATGACTGAAAAGTGACTGAGAAACTAAATATACAATTAAATTGATACAAGAAAAGAAACAGTACCAGTTCTGATCCACCCTGCCATTTTCCTAGCAGAGGGGGAAAACACTTTCATAGCACAAGGGACAAACACAGCTTTCAACTTGAGGTCCAAACTATGCTGAACTTCAGTTATTTGGAAATTCAGAAAGCACACCTGTCTCACCATATTGGACAGGTGATTCACTGTGCAGCAAAAAATGGCACATTCAATGCTTTCTTCATTATTTCATCTGGTTCAGCAGCATTTAAGCTGCAGTAAGACTTCAGCTGGCAATTCTTTCGTATGAACTAACAGGATTTTTCTTTTACATGTCTTTTTAAAAGGAAACATGATTTCACTTCATCCACATTAGTGAATTACGAAAAACTTTATTAGAAGAATTTCCCTCTGAAATTACTGAAAACTGAGTAGCACAGAACCACACAGGCAGAACAGTCTTACCCCATTCAACCCTATTTAGACAATAAGTCTAAAGGCAAAGCACAAATGTGCCATAAAAGCACCTAATCTAAATAGTTCCTCAAATATAACAAACACCAAGGTATTAGAAGAGACTACAACTGTAACTAAACATCATGAATGCAAACCTCACAATCAGCAGATATAAAAATCCATGTTAATGATAAAATAAGTTTTCATGAGACACTGAAGTCCAGCGGAACTTGTATTTTAATTTTAGATTACTCATAAGAAATGGGGACAGGCAAGGCCCAGCTCAGCAGGCAGCCTTCCTGCAGGGATCTGTCCCTCTGTCTCCTGTTCCCTCATTTCCTAACCAAGTTCCCTGCATTGGACACATCAGAACACCGACAGGTCTCTGCTATTTTACCACTCAAAGCACCTTGCCTGCTTTTTTTAATCTGAACCCATAAACCTTCTTCCTAACCCCTTTTAATATGAAGCCATGAAAGAGCCACGAGAAGTCAAGACCAATAATTGCCAACATTTATCACAGTATCAAAGAAAATCTGACCTTTTCACTTGGAGAAAGTGTCATTGCATGGTTCATTACTTAAATCAGCAATGTCTTTTAAAATTGCCATTTTCAGAAGTATTTCTAAAGTCCTATTACTCATCTAAACATGATAATTTAAACCAAAGCCAGCTGCTCAAATCAGCACACACAATTTAAAACAGATCCTGAGACTACAAAGACATTCTGCATACCACAGAAAAAGAGAGGCTTATTTTAATTTTAATATTACTATTCTTTGATACAATCAGTGTGAAAAAATCTGTTAACAATTAAGATATAAAGAGCATTCGACCTCAAATGCCTAACAGAAGTTAACTGTGTTTTCATTGCTATGATCATGAATAAACAGTTATTTAATGAAGACATGCATAAGCATCCTAATTTGTAGTTCAGGGTTTAGATGCATATTTAGTGTGGGAATACTAATTGCTGCTAAAGATCAAATAGCCAAAAGCTTTTCATTGTGCTGCTTAGTTACCTTTGAAAAGGCACCTTCAATGCTCTGTTTTGACCACGTGAGAAAGGCTGCAGTGCCTGTCACAGGACTATTACCACATTTACAGTTCACCAAGACTATTAAGAATTTAACGAATAGCTTCAAAACACAGATATGTGGGGTTTTTTTAAAATTTGGTACTACTCAAGATAAACATAACAAAAGTAATAAGCAAATATTTTAAAAGCTATAAAAACATAAGGACAAAGTTGAAATTAACCTTTTGATAGGATTATTGCCCAGCTACCCAGAGTACACCATCATTTATAAGTATGGGAGAACCCAGGTAAATCAATACATTCTGTGTTTTTATACTGCACCCATTTAGGTTTGAACTACTCTTTCACCTTACTCATAGTTAGTAAGAATCTAACATGTGCTGCTTCCCTTCACACTGAACTAATTAGCAGAAAGTAGCACCTCAGCAATTTATCTTCAGCCATTCTATAATGGAGCCAACTCAGTCCACCAAAATTGGCCCTGAGTGCTGAACAATGGGGTTATTTTGCTGCTCTCCTAATTCTGAGCCAATCCTTAGAAGCAATATTTTAAGAAGAGTGTTTTAGTACCCAGAGCCATTCACGTTTCTCCTTAATTTAAGGGAACATCTACAAGCCATTGCTGCTGAGATTTTCTACAAGAATTTGCTCAAATTCACACTGGCATTTTTAATTAACCTTGCCCAAGTTAAGACTTAAACAAGAATAAGTGTGCAACTTGATATTTTATCATGATTGGTATAGAGTCATAATGGTTTGCTCAAGAGCTACTTTTAAACCTAAAAACTTCAGGTGAATCCACCTAAGTCTGAGTAGATTACCCAGACTCAGTTTGGCTAAAGCAAGGCTTTGCAAAGTTTGACACACTGCTTCTCACCAAACACCCCAGGAAATTCCATGGCTGGGAAGCTTTTTGGAGCACACATTTTAGGCCATTCAATACCACAATTCATCTGTGGAACCAGATCAATGTTATTATTAATTCTAAAATCACAGACAAAGCAGTAAATATGGTTCCAGGCCATCTTCACTGAGGCATTTTGTGAGATATTGCACTTGAGATTAAATAGTTTTATGTTTTGAGATACAGCATGAATATTTAACAATGAAATAAAAGCCAATTGTGTTTCAAATTAAAACTAGGCTCTAAGATGTTGATCTGCCAGTAAAGCTATTAATTAGTATAATTACATAGAAAATGAATCTGGGATTCTCAATGCCAGAATATTTTACCAAGCTAAGCAAATAGAAAGAACAAGGAACATATTTAAGTGATTAGACCCTTCTGTTTCATCTCTTCAAATTGCCCCATTTCACTCAATCATGTTCACTTCATTGCTTTTATTTTTCATTTTGCATTCAAGATTAAGTATAAGGGGAAAACAATTACACTAAGGAAAAGAACATCCAAACCACCACAGAAAGGCTGGGGGTTGTTTGGTTTTTGACAAACATTTTCTAGAAGTTTTAGAAAAACCTGTTTTGTACTGAGACTTAACAGGTCAGGCCATTTTAGGCCAGCAGACCCAGAATGAGACTGGCCAGTGCTGTGGGTGAAGAGGCACTTGGAGACTGGCAGGGAAGCAGGCAGCTGAAGATAAAGGTGGTGCCTACAGGACTGAAAACCCCCTGAAAGCCACCAAACTCTACATCTGCTACTTTGTAGAACCAGATATCAGATGCTGTTAATTTAGTTAACTTTTAAAGCATCAGTTTGTACCTGATTTAGGTGGTCTCACAATATGTTACACAGCTCTACAGTCAGAGCAGAGTTGCTTAGCCCCAAACAGGATCAGCCAAACTCCCTCAAGATTAAGAAAGCATCCCCTAGGTTTAGCTAACAAAGGGTTTGAGTTCACCCTTTAAGGGGGATAGACTAGGACAGGGTTTGGGGGAAAAGTAAAATCAAGAGTTTTGATAAAACCAAAAAAATCCTTGTTAAAAGCAGTCTTAAAAATAGAAAGCCTGGAACAAAGCTAAACTACTGCAATTCAATTCATTACTCTCTTATTAAAACTTACAATAAATATACTCAACAAAAAAGTAACACTTCAAAAACACAATAGCAGCTAAGTGTTCTACAGCTTAATCTTTTAGTTCCTGTAGAACAACAGACCCCAACCCACAAAAACATAACTGATAATTTTTCATGTATTTCTATGTAAAACTGTTTCCAGAGGATCTAAATTAAGCTACAAACATGATCCCCATTATGAATAAAACCAGTATTATAAACAATATAAAACACAGATAACTTATAACAACCTTAGCTTGAACACTTCATAACGCCATCTTCTAGTAAAAGCTGACCTCAAAAGTAAAGTACACTCTTTAAGCCACTGAATATTTTTGCAGTAAACTACAGCTCTTTTAACTTACTACATTTCACTTTTCTTTTTTTGAATGCTTTATTAATATTGTAAGCATCAGTTATATGTACCAGTAACTGGCATTCTAAAATGACTTAACAGATAAAAATTCAAGAGAAGAGAGGTTTACAGGAACTCCAATACAGTCATACCATCCCACATTTTAAAATGCTGCTTAAGAAAATCTAAGCCAACAAAAGGTCTGCACCTTAACACACTTCACACAAAAAATAAAAACCACTACATATTTCAACAAAAGAAATATTTAAAAAAAACCAAAACTTACTTTACTCTTCATAGTCACCGACAGAGCACACCTTAAATATTACATCTTTAACGGAAGTCAGGCTCTTTTATAGCAGGCCTGAAACAAGCTCCAGGTGAAAGCTATTAATGGTGAAATAGCTAATGACCTCCAGCTGGCAAAGCTGATTAAACTTTTTACTCAATTTGATTAGAAATTCACAGTGACGGTGCTAAAGTTATCATCCAGAACGCAGCTGATGATCTGAATGAATTTAATTCAACTAAAATTATAGACAGTCCCTTTGTCCAACTGTTTAGCGGGGGGAGGGAACTGCAGCCATGACAATTAACTTGAGCCATAGCTTTGCTCAAAAGGAAGCTATATTAGTGCTGAGATAATATAAATAATATGAACTTTTCCCGTTGGTGTTTGCGGGCTCGGATTCCGGCGCTCGGCTCCCGGGGCCGGCAGCGGCAGCCGCAATGGCGCGGGATGGCCGCCAGGTGGGGCTGGAGACCGCGGCAGCCCCGGCACCGCTCCGGCGTTCCCGCGGAATAAAAGCCGGGAATGAAAACCTGCGCAGAAGGGAATTGCGGGTGTGTGACTGACTGCGCTAGAGAGATCCGCTCCTAGGGGCACGTAAAAACCCCCACATAAACCGCACGCAGTTATCAGGCGTTTCAGAGAATGGGAATTGTTTGGGTTAGTTCATAGTTGTGCAATTAGAAGGGTTGATGATGGTGCCGATGTAAATATTTTTCTATCACAAAATGTGGCTTTTAAGTATTCGTTTGATGCTGCTGCCAAAGAGGAGAGCAGCATTTAAAGACTGAATTAGCTCTATATCAGTGTAAAAAATTGAATGTGAACTTGTGTCTGTGAACGTGAACTAATTAAAGTCAAAATACAAGGAAAAAAGGAATGGGGGCTCTCACCCAACATTGTGGTAATTTTAGAAATCTGCATTTATGCTGGGTGTGAAGTTCACGTGGCTTTTTGAGATTCTGCTAAAAGAAAAGTTAAAATAACTTTGAGTCACCCTACACTCCTGCTTCTATTGCATGTGGGTTTGGCAACCTTGTTCTGGCATTGACTGATCCATGTTACCAGATATGAACCAACAAAAAAATCAGCTCCCTGAGGTTATCATAAAACTTACATTATTATTTTGTTGTTTTTAGCAACATCTTGCAATTGTGACTTTAACAATGGGTATTTGGAAAATATTAAAGATGCATCAAATATTTTCCTTTTTTTAAGGATATATTGCATACTGAAGAAAGTATATTTTCATAACTGGGCTCCTCGATTCCATAAATCCAGGAAGTTCATTGTGAGGCTCCTGTCCCATTCAAACAAGCAGTAAAAACGTGACCAATCTAAATAAAAGTAACGGAAAGGTGTCATAAGGGTGTTAGAAACCTGAGAGATTGTTTTTGTAGCTCTCACACCCACTTGATAGATTTTGCAGTGATCACATGTGGCCACAGAAGGCTATTCAAGGTCAGACTGGTGAGAAAAATGCTAAGTAAAGACGTGTTTTGCTAAGGTGACTGAAATAGTGAGATGGAGTGATTTGGATGAGGTCAGTGTCTAATAGTTTAGAGAGGATTAGAAACACTCACTGGCCCTCAATCTGTTGCTGTAATTACTGAGCTACCCGAGTTCCTCAGAACAACTCAGGTATTGGTATTACTGCTCTTGGTATTCACAGTAATAAATTAAAACATATTAATATCCTGGCTTCTGTTTCATGGAAAGCGAACGTGTCCCATCCAAAAAAACCCAGAACATTTTCACACTTACCTGCTGAAAAATCTGAATAGAGTTGAACCTGGGCTTTTATGAAGCTGCACTAGCAAATAACATGTCTTTAAGTTGTACAGCTTTAAGTGTTCTTAAATAATGAAGAGCAAGAACATGTAAAAACAAACAAACACATATACCACATTTTAATGCTCCAGTAAGTTTTTATTGTGGTGAAGCCTGGGCCAGTTGTGCCAAAGTGAAGGGTTGTAATCAGCACTTCTCACCAGACTCCGTGGGACATTTGGCATCTCAGGCACTGTTAGTAAAACACTTGTCAGCTCATATGTTACCCTGAGCAATTAGCAGGGAAAGACCAGGAGGGCTTTTTGAACTCATTGGTTTTTATGCAGATAAGAGCAACAAGCCTCCTCCTCAGAGGAAAAAAAAAATCCACCAACACATTTACTTGCTGCATTTAATCCCTTACTTATGTGGAATTCTTGCCTGCTGGTAGATAAGACTCACAAAACATGGATTTCCATTTTATACAGGGTCAGCAGTGCACAGATTTAATTAAGTCTGCTGGTACAAAATGTCAATAAACAAAAGTATACAAACTCCACACTTAGGAAACATTTATGCTTCAGTAGCTAGTGGATTTCTAGAATCCCTGAAGGGCAGCGGTTGTTGTTGAGGCTGGAAGCCGGAGAAAAGTTCCTAACAGTAAATTTATGGTTACAGTAGCAAGCTAAGGACTAAATATAACCTAAGCTGAAAAGAAACATGAAAAGTGACAGTCCTCTCATGGGTAAGTGGGACAAAATTATTTGTTTCCACAAAGCCATATTTCCACAATCAATGGACATAACGACCTTGTCATTCTATTTCCTTCTGACAGCCTCCTCAGGTGAAATCCAGCTGCAAAGCTAAGGAATCCTGGTGTAGATCAGAATTCGATACTGTAACACCGGGGAATGGTCCTGCAGCGCCCTGGCAAGATGGTCACTCCCCTTGACAAATTGCTAACAGCTTGTTAGCAACCCGTGCCTGTATTTCCTACTGACAAGTTGTAGATATGGTCTGTAAAACTGTGATTGCCATTTCAGCAGGGGAAGGGAACAGGTCTGAAGATAATGGATTGTTTAAATAGTGAATGAGTTACTTTGCATCTAAGCTCCTCGCTCTGCTTTAAAGCATAAATGGAAATTCTAAGCTGAGGAAAATACTATGGAGTTTGCTAAAATATTTGATGTATTGAACATCAGCTATCATAGATGACTGTGGAACAAAAGAGGGGGAAGCAGCAGCTATTTTATCTCTTACTATTTAGCAGGCTATGAGGGCGGAGTAACTATGTCAATACTTAGAATTTACAACTTCTTTTTTTTCTGACATGTACTCACTCGCTGCCAGTGGAGTTATATGGATTTGTTAATTAAGTTACTGTTATCCTTATTTTAAAACAAGGGGGTTTAGCTGTGGGTGTTTGGAGTGGTTAATCACACAGTGAACGCAGCAGAATCAGGATTAGAACAGGATTGTCTCGTTTCCTGTCCCTGTTTTAATCAACTTGGTATACTTGCCTGTCTAGACCATTCTGTATTTAATTTTTAATCCCATTTCTATTGACAAAAGCTAGACTCCCATTTTGATACAAAAGTAGAAGTAGCATAATTTTGATAGTAGTAGTATTTTATTGGCTCCCTCTGTCAAATTTTAGACTCTGCTTCTTTTCCAAGCCCTCTTTTTCTTAGGACATCTATTTCTGTCCCTGTTGCTCCAAATAGGATTGTTATCCTTGCATCTACTTACAGCCTGTTGCTTGAATTTAACCTTGCATTACTTGATGTTTCACTGAAGGCAGAATTTGCTATCACATGTTTATGTGCAGTGGCTTTTGTTAGGGATGTCAAGCAGAATAGTAAGTACAAAAATACATTAATCTTGCAGAACAGATTCAAAATTTAATCACTGCTTAAAAGCTAAAAATTACTAAGGTTTTCTTTTGGGGAAAAAAAAACAAAAAAAAAACCAAAAAACACCAAAACAAACACATAGACACTCGTGCTTGGATTTCCAAACAGCCATGGTGAAACACTCCTGCTGATGGATTTTGGTCTTCTTTGTGGATTTCACCCGGATCCTCACTGTGAATAGTGGACATTTTAGCGCTGTAAAGTCCCTCCTTGGGAATCCTCCCTGGTACGGAAGTGAGGATGAGTAGAAACTAGAGCAAGCTAGAGATAAAACAGCAGGTTATTGCCAGCTGTGCTACTTAACCTGCCGTGTAGCTTGGACGGTAAAGCTGCACAGAAGTGAAGGAAAGGCTTGGCCGAGTGAGCGGGAGGTGACATCCCCTCATGAGGGGGAGCTGACGGATCAGCACGAGAAACCCGACATAGAACAGCGAACAGCGGTTTGGGCACTCACCAATAGAGGAGTTCGAACAGGACAGAATAAAGAAATAGAATTCGTAATCAGTGAGTGCTGATGCCTTTGCTGAAATGCATAAATAGCGTAAAGTTTTGCTGATCGGTGAGCCAGCCTTTGGCGCGTTACCACCCAGGTCCCTACTTCGGGCAAACTGGAATAAAACACAGAAATGGCTCTCTTCGGTGTGCGAATTGGCTCCCGCGGTCGGGACAACGCTGTGGGCGTTATACCAATATAGCGCAACCCCAACCCGCTGTGGGGTTAATACCAATGAGCGGGGCGGCCACGACCCGGCGGCAGCGTTGACACAGGGTCACCGTGAGCGCTCCGGAGCCGCGGCCACCGCCCGCCCTCACGGGCCCGCCCTGCGCGGGAGGCGGGCCGCGTCTCGCGAGACTTGGGCGGCGCCGCGGAGCCGAGTTTGAACGGCAGCAACGGCGGGTGCGGGGCGGCAGCGGCGAGGGGCG